>OX422222.1:229217481-229512961 GCA_949130495.1 Sambucus nigra | reverse complement strand
TGGGGAACTGCTGGATGTTGATTTCTTCAAAGTTTGTCATCAAGTTTCTTACCAACGAGAGGTAGGCTGCCATCCTCTCGTCCTTCGCGTTGTAGTCTCCACTTATCTGATTGGAAACTAGTTGCGAGTCTCCGAATACCTGTAAATGCTTTGCTCCTAGAGTTTGCGCCCTTTGGAGACCTGCAATTAAGGCTTCGTATTCTGCTTCGTTGTTGGAGGCTGCAAATCCCAGCCTAATTCCTTGCTCGAGGACTGCATTTTCTGGAGTGATGAGAACAATTCCTACTCCTGCCCCCTTTGAGTTGGAGGCTCCATCAACGAATAGCTTCCAGTTTCCCCCTGTAGCCTGGCTGTTTTGTTCTGTTGGTTTAGGCTGGTCGAGAGGTTCTTCGCCCGTGAATTCAGCTATGAAGTCAGCGAGGACTTGACCCTTGATAGCTGTCCTTGGTTGAAATTGGATGTCAAACCGGCCGAGCTCGACTGACCACTTAGACAGCCTGCCTGACAAATTCGCCTTCCTTAGGACAGCCTTGAGGGGGTGTGATGTAAGGACGATGATCGTGTGAGCTTCGAAGTAATGCTTTAGTTTCCTCGATGACATTACTAGGGCGAATGCGAGCTTTTCCAATGGCAGGTATCTCTGCTCGGCGTCTAGTAAGGTTTTGCTCGCGTAATAGACTGGATGTTGGATCCCTGTGACTTCACACATTAGCGCTGAGCTGATAGTATGGCTGGATACAGAGAGGTAGAGGTACAAAGGGTCCATTTGCTGTGGCATGACGAGCAGTGGTGGGGAGCTTAGGTAGGATTTGAGCTCGCCTAATGCTTGCGAGCAATCTGGGGTCCATTCTACCGTTTTGCTGCCTTTTAAGAGTTGGAAGAAGGGCTTGCATCTCTCGGAGGATTTAGAAATGAAACGATTCAGAGCAGCGAGCATTCCAGTGAGCTTCTGTACATCGCGGATTGTGCGAGGAGGTTGCACTCGTTTAATTGCCTCAATCTGGTCCGGATTTGCTTCTATGCCACGCTTGCTGACCAAATACCCAAGGAACTTTCCTGACTGGACACCGAAGGAACACTTGCTCGCGTTGAGTTTCATTCGGTATTTCCTGAGGATTTCGAAGGTACTTGCCAGGTCAGAAAGGTGGTTTTCTTTCTCCTTGCTTTTGACGAGCATGTCGTCGATGTAGACCTCCATCGTGTTTCCCATCTGATTTTTGAACATTTTAGTAACCAGCCGCTGATAGGTTGCCCCTGCATTTTTTAGCCCGAAAGGCATGACCTTGTAACAGTATAAACCAACCGTCGTGATAAATGCCGTTTTGTCCTGATCTGGGGCATATAAGGGAATCTGGTGATAACCCGAGTATGCGTCCAGGAAACTCATTCGCTCGTGAGCTGCAGTGGCGTCTACTAGTTGGTCTATTTTTGGAAGAGGGAAACTATCCTTGGGGCAGGCTTTGTTGAGGTCAGTGAAGTCTATGCAAACTCTCCACTTACCGTTGCTTTTTGGAACTACCACTGGGTTGGATAACCATTTGGGGAACTGCACTTCCCGTATGGATCCTGCATCCAGCAGTTTTTCGACTTCCTGTTCTATTGCTTTGGCTTTCTCGGGAGCAGTTCGTCGTGCCTTTTGTGCTATCGGTTTGAATGTGGGATTGACGTGCAACTGATGGAAGACCATATTGGGATCGATCCCTGGCAGCTCGTAGGGTTCCCAGGCGAAAACATCTATGTTGCTTCTGAGTAAGTTTAACAAATCCTTTTGCTCTTTGTTAGTGAGTGAAGTCCCGATCAGGAAGACTCTGCTGTTGTCGCCTTCCCTAGCAATGACTTCTACCAGGTCCTCTACAACCCGTTCGGAGGGGAGGAGCCTGGTCTCTTCCACTCCGGGCCTTCCATATTTTAATTGCTATTTGGAAGGGATTGCATCTTCCTCCACTTTCTCGCTGGTTCGAACGTCTTTTTTCTCTGGCTTCGGTCGGATAGCCGCTATGAAGCACTTTCTCGCCATCGCCTGGTCGCCATGTATCTCCATCACTCCCCGCTCGGTGATATATTTGAGTTTCTGGTGGTAGGTCGAGGAGACTGCCTTTATTGCATGGAGCCATCCCCTGCCGAGGATGGCTTGATACGGTGAATCGATGTCGACCACCAAGAATTCGATCATTTTTTAAACACTCCTAGCGAGCACTGGTAGTACTATCTTGCCCAAAGGCATGGTCATTTTTCCAGCGAAGCCGACCAGAGGGACAGTGGTTCCCTTAAGGTCGGCGATGTCCAACTTCAATTTCCTGAACAGGTCGATGTACATTACTTCGGATGAGCTTCCTTGATCGACGAGTAGTCTGTCGATATCAAAGTTGGCTATCCTGAGTGTAATGACTAAGGCATCGTGATGTGGGGTCCTCACTCCCACAAGATCTTCATCCGTGAAGACAATATGCTTGTTGTAGTTGATGTCCTCTGCTCGGCGGCGTTTTCCTGCCTGTGATTTCGCTGGATCAATTTGAAAAGCTTGCATTACTGCTGTCAGCTTCTTTATCTCCATCCGAGCTGAGTTGCCCTGGATTTGCTTAACATCGGATACTCCATGGATTACTGCGAATTCGTGTCCGGTGTCGTCTTCTAATACGTTGTCGGGTTTTGCCTCCTTGTGGACAGTCACTCTCTCTACCTTCCTTTCCACAAAGTTATTCAAATGTCCGGATTGGGCCAACTCCTCGAGGTGGGACTTAAGAGCCTTGCAGTGCTCGGTCTTATGTCCCCCCTCTTTGTGGAAGGTGCATCTCAGCGCATTGTTTCTTTTCGATGGGTCTCCTCCCATTTTCCGGGGCCATTTGACGAACGGCTCATCCTTGATCTTAGCGAGAATTTTGTAAATTGGTTCTTTGAAGATGGTGTTGACTGTCTGGAACGATTTTGCAACGTCAGGGCCCCCTCCGTTTTGGGGCCATTCTTGCTCCCATTCTTTCCTCCTTTTTTCTAGTTATCAACTTTCTCACTTCCCTTCGTGGCGAGCTTGGCTCGACCATTTTCACCTTCGTTAAGGCGGGTGACATCTTCCACCTTTGCGTATTTCTCAATCCGGGCCATCAGGTCATCAATGGTGGTTGCTTCCTTCTTTGTCAAGGACTGGTAGAGGAGGGAAGAGCTAGGTAGCCCAATTTTGAATGAAGCCACTGCCACCTCTTCTGCGCAGTCTTCGACTTCGTTGAATAACTCCCAGTACCTTTTCGCGTAGTCTCGAAGTGTCTCCTGAGGAGTTTTCTTCATCGTCAATAGAGCATCCATCCTTTTGGGATGGGAGCTGCTGGTGATGAACCTGGCCGTAAAGAGCTCGGCCAGGGATTTGAAATTTCTGATGGATCGGTGAGGGAGTTTCTCGAACCATTTCTGGGCCACGTCATGAAGGCTTGAGGGGAAAATACGGCACATCAACGCATCTCGATGATTCCAGAGGGTCATAGCCTGCCGGTACTGCCTGACATGATCAATGGGATCAGTCTTCCCGTCATAAATCTTGAACCGCGGAATAGCAAATTTTTTGGGAGCTTCTTCTTCTTCAATTTCCCTTGTGAAGGGCGATTTCATTTAGGTCTTGAGGGCTCTCCTGGCTAGTTCTCTGGTTGACCTGGTGCCGCGGTGAGCTGGATCTTGGTCCATTTCTCTGCGGACCAGGTTCCGTATGTTGTCGTCGCTGCGAGCAGTGCTCTGATATCGGCGAGCTTTTCTCAGTTGCTCGCGGAGGTCGTCGTCTGAGTCGCCACCTTCGAACCCTTGATGTTGCCGCCTAGGGCTCCTTCCTCGGCTGCGAGATTTGCTCGCCTGAGGGCTAGGAGTGCGATAGGGGCGTTTCCTGTTATCAGGACGTAGTTCTTTTTCCAGTTTTTCCAGTCTTCTTTTCAGGCGAGCATTCTCAGCCTCATACCTGCGAGAAGACTCCCTCTGCTCGTGGAGCCTTGCTTCGTATGCATCGATCAATCTGGATATCTGAGTGGACCTTGCTGGTCCTTGACTTTCTTCTGAGGCTGGCCTTTCTAAGCGAGCCCCTTGATCGGAACGTCGGACTTCAGACCTGATCCTGCGAGGAGCGGGTGGCTCCTGAATGTCTCCTGCTTGAGGAGCGTTGCTGCTGTGACCAGACATCTTATATTTTTTTTTTTCGGTGTGGGCTCTTCTCAAGGAAAGATAAACGGTTCCCACAGACGGCGCCAATTGTAGATGCAATTATTATGCAGCACAAATAAATATGAAAGAGGTGACAACCAAGAAAAAACAAATAAAAGACCAATCACACAACAACGAAGATACGTGGTTCAGCAAAGAAGGGCCTACGTCCACGGTGGTTCAGTCAGTGTTATTTCTCTATATTCTGAAGAGTAAGTACAGAGAATACAACTTGTCCTTTGCCCCGGACTTAGGGTTTAATTTATACATATGTGTGTTGGTGTAGTGGGGGTGATGGGTTCCTCTTTATTAGCCATCTCCCTTACATGGGATCATGTTCCCCCACAACTTCTCTTCATGGGATCGTGGAGTAAATGGATGAGTACCAGAGGTGACGGGCCTGGGCTTTGGGCCGCTGAAGAGGGGCTACTTGTCCAGGCCTTATGGTGATAAAAACGGGGTACCCACAATATATATATATATATATATATATATATATATATGAATATATACACGAATATATATATTCCTTAAATAATATAATATATATATCCGAAATATATATTCCGCAAATAATATAATATATATATTTCGCAAATAATATAATATATTCATATATTTTGTATATATAATTATATATATATATATATATATATATATATATATATATATATATATATATATATATTCCATAAATAAATTTTCCACATTTATATCTATTTTCCAACTTTTGCGTTTGATTGAAAATGTGGAAAATTGATGATTTTCCAACTTGTATCAAACAGACACAAGTAGAAAAATATTCATTTGCCTTGGAATTGTTTGCCCTGGAATCAAATGTCCTGGAATCATTTGTATTTTCCCAGTTTTCTATCAAACGGACCCTTAGCTTCTAGGTTCTCCCCATTTTGGCTTGCTTGTCAAAATTCATTTCGAAGGTAATTTAACTTTACCAAGAAATTGTTGTTTGTTTTCACTTGTTGTTTGGCATGTTTTGGCTTCCACCACTTATGTAAGTTAACCTCATTTGGCTTGGTGTCTTAATTTTTTTAATTTTATTTTAGGGTTTGATTTTATTTTTGTTATGTGTTTATTTATTTGTAGATTAATTAAGTGTTGTGTTTATTTTAATTTTTTATTTTAGGGTTGATTACTAATTTGCTATTGCCTTATTGTGGATTGGTGAATTTGATTCTCTTAAGGTATTTTTTTTAGTCTCATAATACAAATTATACTCGTCTAAAAATACAAATTATTAATTAAATATTTATAAAAATAGAAAAATAACCCTAAAAATTTGAGTTATAATTGTCTAAAAATATTAATTATCGATGAAATATTTGTAAAAATGTAAAAATATCCTATAATTTGTTTGGAGGGCACAACCCCCAAACCCCTGTCATTGGTTTGTACCCCACCCAGAGTAAATTCCTGGCTCCGCCAATGAATGTCACTTTAATGATTAAAAAGTATATTGAAAATATGTTGGTCTAAACATTGAATCAAGGCATATTTAGGAACTAAACATTATTTAACCCCCATCTATTAAAAACAATTTTAATGATATTTAAGATTTTTTTATGTTTGTAACTTTAGCAATATCTGATATTGGATCATATTCAATTGAAAAAACAATTAAAATAAGAATTTTTTTACATGTAGGTCTTATATGAAGAGATTTTCCCTAAATAAGTTCTACTGACTTTTCAATCATCAAATAAATCTTATTTCTAATTTTTTGGGACTTTTTTTTTTACAATTTAGCTCTTTTGAAACAATCATCCATATCTTATTAGTGGAAGTTACATAAGTGATTGAACTTTTCTGTCTTTCTATTTTTAATCTTTAAATGATCATAACTTTTGATTTACAAATTCATATTGCGCAAAATTATTATTTTTGAAATCTCCTCACCGAGATCTATCAAACAAGATCCATGAAGCCCATAATATTTCAAAGAAAAAAAATTCCACAGATAAAAAAGTTTACTGCGTGCACCAGAAAATGAAACACTTGTATATCTGACATATTTTCACAAACAATAACATTTACTGTGTTAATAATGCACAGACAGTAAAATTTACTGTGTTCACCAGAAAATAAAATCAATAAATTTATCAAACAAAATCTATGAATTGCATAATATTTCAAAAAATAAATTACACAGACAGTAAAATTTACTGTTTTCACCTTTAAAAATAGAACTTAATTAATGGTTGACTAGTCAATAGGGTTTAATTCAAAAACTTATAAAGAACTTACATATAATAATACTTATTAACTGGATTGTCACATTAGTTGTTAGGATTAAAAATAAACACATAAAAATTGTTTAAATAAATGGGTCAATTAATATATAGTCCTCAACATAAGTATATATATATATATATATATATATATATATATATATATATATATATATATATATATATATATATATATATATATATATATATATATATATATATATATTGTAAAAACGACACATATTTTTAGTTTAACCTATTTAATTTAGTTCCTCAAATAATCATTTATCGAATATTCTCTATTTTTTAAAGGTCCGGGCTCCTTTCCACCCCATATCTAATTCATGCTCCATCTTAGTAGGAGGAGTGCCTCTTGTTGGAGATTCTTTTGTGTCTTTAAGTTTACCCATGTTTGGATGGTCTGATGTTGCTCCTCGAATTGGATCCGGCTCGGGCCGATTCATTCTGATATTCTCGCTGGATTTGAGCTGATATGCGGACATCTTTCTCATTATTACAGCGTATCCTCCAAAAGCAATAGTTTGTGTATCGAATAAAGTATATACTCCACTGTCGGAGCCCTGGTGGGCTCAAATACATATTTATCTAATATTTTCTTATTTTTAAAGCTCCGTGCTAGCGACATCCCACCTTACGCCTACCCACCTCACCCCCTACCGAATATATAATCCGATGGGTTGGGTTGGGGTGGGTGGGGGTTGGGGTGGGTGTGGGGTGCCGCTAGCGCGAACTTTTAAAAATAAAAGAATATTGGATAAATTGGTGTTTGGGCTCACCGGAGCTCCAGGAGTGGAGTAGGTGGGGGTAGAGATGGTTAGGGGTGTGGTGGGGTGCCGCTAGCGCAGACCTTTAAAAATAAAAAGATTATTAAATAAATGGGTGTTTGAGGGATTAAATGGATTAAATTAAAAATTTGTGTCTTTTTTACAAAATATATATTTATATTGGGGATTATACATTAATTGACCATTTATTTAAACAAATTATTTCTATCATTGTTTAATCCTAACAACTAATGTGACAATCCAACTAATAAGTATTATTATATGTAAGTCACATTTTAAGACTTTTTTTTTCTTAATTAAGACCTATTACAAGTCACCCATTAATTAAGTTTTATTTTTAATTGTGTACACAGTAAATATTACTGTCTGCATAATTTTTTTTTCTTTGAAACATTATGTGCTTCATGGATCTTATTTGATAAATTTATGGATTTCATTTTTCAGTGAACATAGTAGAATTTTACTGTCGATGCAATATTAACACAGTAAATATTATTGTATGTGAAAATATTTCAGACATAAAACAACTTTATTTTTCAGTGCAAACGGTAAATGTTACTATCAATGTAATTTTTTTTCCTTGTAATATTTTGGGCTTCATGGATTTTGTTTGATACATTTCGGTGAGGATATTTCAAAAATAGTAATTTTGCAAAAAACAGATTTGTAAATCAAAAGATATGATCATTTGAAGAGTAAAACTAGAAAGGAAAAAAAAATTTCAACCCCTTGTGTAACTTCTCTCAATAAGTTACGGATTGTTGGTTTCAAAAGGGTGAAATTATTTAAAAAGTCCAAAAAATTTGGAATAGAAACTATTTGATGGTTGAAAAGTCTTCATATAGAACCTATATGTAAAAAGCCCTTAAATATACCAAGGATGTTTACACTCTCGATAAGTTGGTTACATTTATTCCCAAGTCTTAATAGATAGTGTAGATTATATATCGTCTATTAATTCTAGAATTTTTTAAAATAGTGTAAAAAATAAAATTTCCTACCAAACTTGATGCAAATGATCACCATAGTCAAGAGATTATCCACAAAATAATCATAAAAAAATAATGCAAAAGCGGGTGAGATGATCATAAAAAGTATTAATAATTGAAAATATACATATTTATCAACTTTACATTACACCCACTTTTGGATTGAATTTATTATATATAAACAGAAAATCTCTAAAACGGAACTCGGTAAACAGACCTAAAAAATGGACCATTTTTTTTAAAATAGTAAAAAAAATATTTTTTAGTTGATTCGGGTCCCCGCGGATACCAAGAAAAAAAATGCCCTAAAATTCAGGGATTGGGGCTGGTTCGGGGAGTAAAAAAGATCCCCGAAGAATTTCAGGTCGGTTTCGGGTATATCCTCGGGTCTCCATAGGGATACCCAAATTACTAATATATAATATATATACTTATATTATAATAAATATATAAGTATAAAAGAATCTAAATCTAACAAGCCCTACCTAGCACTGCTCCCTCGTCTAAATCTCCCTCATCTCTCCCACGCCACTCCTCATCTTCCCTCTCCTCCACTCCCTCATCTAAGCCCTAGCGGCTACCGCAACTCCTTCATCCTAGCACCGCGACTCAGACTGTGTCCATGACTCATCTCCCTCACTCATCTCCACGACTCAAAATATGTCCATCTTGTAAGGTATTGATTCAATATAGAAGGTTTAGTTGATTCAGTTGTATTGAAGGTTTAGTCAGTGTATAAACTGATTGTTCTATAGAAGATTTAGTTAATTTTAATGGTAATATTCAGTTGTAGTCAGTGGATAATATTGAAGCCACTTATATAATTTCAAGATCTGATTGTTATATAAAAGGTTTAGTTGATTTTAATGGTAAGCCACTTATATAATTTGAAGATCTGATTGTGGTATTCTTGAATGAAGAAATGATATTTTGAAGATCGTATTTTTTTTAGATGACCTAGTGTTATCTCTCTACTATTACGATTGTCTATTTTTTTTTCAAGATTTAACAAATAATTTAACAAAGTATACTTAATTATAAATGGGGAGCCCGCGGGGAACTCGATACCCGTTTTAAATGGGGACGGGGATCCCCGAACCCATTATAACGGGGAATGGGAATGCTTTCCCCGACCCCGAACCGACTTGTTGCGATCCCTAGTTCCTTGAAATGTTGAAAAAAAAATCAATCCAATTTTTTTTTTACAATTTAAAAAAAAGGTAATTTTTTAGGTCTCTTAACTGGGGTTCGTTTTAGAGACGTGTTGTATCCATATAATTGTGTATGTGTGTGTGTGTGTGTATGTCTACACTATCTCCAGAGTCGGAGGGCATTTTACTCGAGCGAAATTCCCCAATACCATTTTGCTTATCTGGAAAATCAATTCCAATTTAATACACTAGTTCCAGGTGACCTTCCCTTAGAAATTGGAATGTAGTGGCAAGAAACCTTATGCAACATACCAAATTTCATGGAAATACGTATTACAAATTGTCAAGATTCGTATTTGGGCAACATATCAAGTGTCGATCAACCTTCTCTGTACATTTTTTACCTCGAAATCCCTCTCAAAGTAGCCTTATTCAATCTATACTTTGCCATTGATTACACTTTGAATTATGTAGAAAATTAACAACTATATTGAAATTGTTTTTGAAAATTTTAATTTACCATTAATTAAACTAATTATTCTATCTAATTATGTAGGAAATAAAAATCATATATAAATCAAGAGTAAACATTAATTTTTATGCTCCAGAATAAAAATTGAGATCTAATAATAATGGATCTTAGATTCAAACACATTTTAGGTTATAAAAGTTAACCCATAGAGAGAGAGTTATACCGTTGTAGTTCTTATTGATGAATTAACATCATCGAATGATTTTGGAATGTTTTGATGCATTTCTAATTACGTTGAACACCCCAATGCTTCTGGTATACGATCCAATTATAAATTTGACATTGAGTGTGGCCACATTGAGAGAACTTAGAGAAGACTTAGAGAGAAAATCTTCCTTTTTATCTCTCCTCTCCTAATCAACTCTCTCTCTCTCTCTCTCTCTCTCTCTCTCTCTCAGAGTGAGAGAGAGAGAGAGATGTCACAAACATACATACACACGCACTAGTTATCCCTCCTCACTCCATCAGAAATGATGGAGTATTAGCTTCTTGGTTCCTCATTTATTTCTATATAGGGAAGGGAAACATTATGGTTTAAGTGAGGAGGGGCATGTTTGTAATTAAGGACTATACTCGGCTTATGTGCCAAATAGTTAAACCAGATTTAAACTAAACTAGAACATTATTAATTAATCCATATTATCAACTTTCAATATTCCATTAATTTAATTAACACGGTAAACAATTGCAATTGCACTGTAATTTAAATATATCTAAATTACTTTATGTTAAGTAAGAGTCCTTATCTTTAAAGTTAATTATCATACAATATGATTCACCACGTTAAGTTACCAGTATCTGCTTAGTAAAATTTAATCAGTGACAATTTAATTTCACTAACATCTACTTGACATATTTGATACTCTATCAGATTATTAAACAATTCATTAATGAGTACTGGTAATATCAAAACGTATAAGTTCATCAACAAGGTAGTAAAATTGAGGATTAAATAATCCTAACTGCAGATTCCTCCAAAATATAATGACGAAAATGCCCCTGTAATTAATTACGCAATGGGTTTATTAACCTAATATATTGAATAAAACCCATTAACATATTAAAAATAATAAGTGCATCAACATTTCAACAGTTAATTTTTCTTGGGATTATGAATCTATGAACCTTTCATAGACATATTAAATTTTAATAATAGTCGATATACAGACTATAATTTCACCAATGGTTATGTTTAATACATTTATGGCGTACTTATACAATATCCTTGCACTATTGAACAAGTTACTAAACCATCAGTTTGAGCTACGTAGTTATGAAAGACTATCTAGATTGTACACAAACCCATACCAATAGGATGTCAATTCATATCTAGCTTGTGAACCATTTTACTTTACTAGAACCAAATTTTTTTTATCTAATATGAGTTGGCCAAATGCATTCACCAAAATTCCTACCAGTTATAATTGACTAAAATTTATATTTAAGGATAAATATAAGTCACTCCCACATTCAGATTCACAATAAAATGAGATAAAGACAAACTATTTTAAACTAATTAAATGTCATTATAGTCGGGTGGTTTTAAGGATAAAACCCTAAAAATCAATGATGATGAGCCAGAGACATCGTCCCCGTCTAGAAGGTGCATATCGAGCTCCAGAAGCTATGGACATTCCTCGCAGATTAATTTGTTTTCCACTTCATTGAAAATTTACCAAACTTATATAATTTATAATAGTATTTGGAATCTTATATTGAATTGTGATTTATTTCTTGAATTTTCATTTTTAATTAATTCTCACCAATAAAATTTTCAATTTTATTGTCGTGGCCATATTAGTTCTTGTTAAATGAAACTGGTTTTAGGGATTGATTGTTAAAAAAATTTGAGAATGTTTATTACGACATTTTTAATAGCCACGGGATGAATCGACGTGACATTTACAAGGCCATATATTTGTAGGAGTTACCATGCTCAAAGTGGAAAATTTGAGATCATTTTGTCTTCAACTTTTCCACTTTTTATGAAATAATATTTTTCTTAATGCCGGGGGAGTTCCATTTATACAAAAAGAATTGTGAAAAATAGCATTATATTTTTAATCTAGTGTGGTTGAGATGGTGTGAGAACCAATTATTTATGAAAGAATGAGACTCAACCCCCAATAAAATATTTCAAAATAGCAAAGTCCACTTTATGTTTTCCTCTTCAATTATCCCCCTCTTTTATAAAGTCTAAAAACACCAAAACTTAAATTTAATTTAAAGCTTAAAACCATCTTCCCCACCACTGATGGCCTTTGACAACGCTTGTCGGCATTCATGTATATATAATGTGGTCAAAGTATTTGTAAAAAATGAACTATAGTTTGATCAAATATTTATAATTTGGTAAAAGTAACTATAATTTGGTTAAAGTATATGGGAATTATTAAAGTGTATGTTAATGAAATCAAAGTATCTATTAATATAGTGGAAGTATATATTGACATCATATTGGTAAGGTGCATAACTAAAATAAAATATGAGAGAGAGACTTATTCAAATAGTAATATAAAAGTGAGCTTAATCTGAAATCTTTCTTGAAGGGCTTATCTGCCAAATACTTAACTCAACTCAACAAATCCTTTTTTCAATTATTTTGGTTCGGCTACATGAATACTATTTTTCCCTTCTTATTTGTATAGTGCAATATCTTCGGTTAAAACATATGATATCACGTCCTTAATTACAATATCTCATCAAATCAATTTAGTCCTACCTTTACCCCTGACATGACCATTAATAATAGGTAAAATCACTAGTCCTTACGAGGGCACAAATTGGTCTATGTGTGATGTGTCCAAACCATCTGATATGATTTTCACTAAATTTATTGTGACACCTTGCTTATTAAAATAATGGGTGGCCAACCATCTACCAAAATAAAGCAGTAGTCTCATATGGCTCATTCCAAGCATCACTGTTGAAACACGTTTAATTACTAACCACCTAATTAATTTAATAAGCAGTGTCAACTTTATCTTTCATTAACATACAACCACATTAACCATATCCATCATTATTCCATTCACAGAAAAATAAAATAAATGAGACCACAATATAATGTCTAAAGATGAGATAAATAAATAGAGTCCCCTAATAGTCCATCGGGTAAAAATCAATGCATCCAAATCAACTGTCTATAATAAACAGAAGTACATAAGTATGAAATAAAGGGGTAACATGACCAACTATCTACAGAAATAAAGAACCTAATCTTGATAGCTATAAATTAAGCGACTACTCCGAATCCTGCAAGCCTCCACATCAGTTGCAGCTACGTGTCCCTGGAAAGAATCATGATCCTTGGCATTCCTGTGGTTGGACACCTAAAAGTTTTTGAAAATATTTGACACGGGTCAGAGCCCAAATCATTTGAAAAATATTTAGCAAGTGTATAACATGCAGTTATTAATAACGTAAAAAAAATTTCGTATTTAAAGTGATAGCGCACTCACATGAGAAAATCCCCTAATCTAATTTGCGCACCTAACGTATGCTCTTAACCCACCTAGTTATGTTACTCTGCCTAATTAGCCTCGTCCCAAATTTATAACGCATTATCCTATCTTGAGTTTTGTATATCATTAATTTGATACTTAACTTAATTCATTGTGTCATCACTATTCATCCCTATAACCTTACTCCGTTTATTATTAATATTCACGATTAATTGCTTATGTTCGTATATAATAGTCTACTTCTATATATACATATATTTTAAACACATCAAATTCATAGAGACACATATATCACTCACTATATGTATCTAACCGATATCCCTCCAAGATTTTTCTCGCTACATGCGATATCACTAGCATTCTATAACACTCCAGGAGTCTACCACAACTTGGGCAACCAAGTTGGGATCTCTCCAATAAACCCAAAAACATAACAAAAATCAGAGGCGATCATGCCCTTAAGTTCGCAGTCATAACCATACCACATTATTCAATGGGAGTCTGACCCTACACCGCATGAGCATGTACAAACCTATAACCCAGGAGAACAATACTACCTCTGCTTAGATTCTCTAGAGTGACCTCCCATGGTGCGCAACCTCCACTGATAGCATATCCGCTAGGATGGGTTTGTTTCATCTAAATATCATGCACACACATATTAATACTCATATACATATATACTATCCCTATACCTGTGTGTGTGTGTGTGTGTATATATATATATATATATATATATATATCAAGTCCAGCTAATTCGTGCCCAACACCCGAAGCACTAGCCTATAAGTCATGAGTCCAACCCTGATTCTTAAACATTTAATTATTCACTAATTAAATTAATCATCGTTACATAATCTTTCTGAAATACCCGAAATTTCCCAATGAGCCCGTAAATAATAATAATATTTCTCGAATTCTTTTACCCCAATTTTGTAATTTATATTTCGTGTGTTACCTGTGACACCCCGTCTACTTTAATCACAAGCGATCAGTCCTTTATCAAAATAAACAAAAAGCTCACTTGGTTCATTCTTAGCATTACTGTCGAAAACCCTTTTCAAATTACTGATCACCTATGTTACGTTAAGTTGGTGTTAATTTTAGCTTCATTAACATAACCACATGCGAAAAAATATAAATATAATAACTCATCCACAATAATTATAAGAGTTTGACTCAACAAACGATAAATAGATAAATAACGAATACTAAATAAACCATCAGTTCCCAAAACAGAGTCCAATCCATAAGTTTAATCAAACGAAAACCAAGTACATCGTCTGTCAAATAAAACTAAAAGTATATCAACTGAAAGGGGAACTGAGAAGTAAGTAGACGACGTAGGTCAATGGCAGGGGAACCCTCAGTTCAGCCGGTTGAGGTAGCAGTGGATGACATTGGCCAGGCCGACGTTATTGAGGCAACCAAGAAACCTTGGAATGACTTAATTTAAAGGATAGAATACAAGATTGGAGATATCCTTAAGAGTCGTGACTCAGAAGGGTCTCCTTTTGTAGCTAAGATAGTCTACTTTCCAACCCCTACCAAGTTCAAGCCACTAGTGGTTACTCCAAAGTATGATGGGAGTACTAACCCTATAGACGGCTGCAAACATCTACTGTGTCTCAGATGATATGAAATATCGTGCATTCTCAATCACTTTAACTGGGTCTTCCCATATATGGTTCACTTAACACTCGGAGAACTCCATTGAAAATTTCAAGCAAATTGCTAAATGATTTATCCATGACTTCTGCTTCGGAGTAAGACCCCAGAAGAAGACTACTCATCTGCTGTATGTTAAGCAGGGGAAGAACGAGAGTCTTAGGGAGTACATTATGAGGTTTAATAAGGAGAAGTTATAAGTGGAGGATTATGAGGAAAGCATTGCGATGAAAACATGTGGAGGAGGCCTGCAGAAAGGGAAATTTCTTTGGAAGCTTGCTGAAGACCCTCGAAAGTCTATGGCCGAGCTATTAGAGATGGTTGACAAGGTCATGAATGTCGAGAAAGTTATGGAAGCTAAGTATGAGGATGAGAAGGGGACTAGCAGTGGGGGTCAGAAGAAGAACAAAGATGGAAAGAAGAGATCGATTGGTGATAAGTTTGTTGGGTATACTCCTCTCACGGTCAGCTGCGAGCACATTCTGAATGAGATCAAGAATGATCGGTCCCTAAGATGGCTCGAAAGTTGAAAGCTACCCCTCACAAAAGGAATAAGAGATTATGGTGTAAATTTCATCAAGATCACGGGCATTTAACAGACAAATGTTTTGCTCTAAAATATGAGATTGAGAAGATGCTTAAGACTAGGAAGCTGAGAAAATATGTGAGTAGCGATGGACTAAAAAAAGAACAAGACGACCCTAGAAAATGGAGGGCCAATAGGTGAAAAGAGGAGGCCCTTGGGAAAAAAGATGATGCCTCAGACGACGATGATGAGGATGACCCGGATCTGCCTCCAAAGGATGATGGTCCTAAAGGTCGCCTTCACATGATTTCATTCGATATGAAGATGATTCGTGGAGGCCTAGTGGGAGGAGGTTCAGAGGTGGATGACAGAAAGGTACATGTTGCAGAAGTCAAAGCTCTTCCTAAGGTTGATGTGGTTAACTCGACTGAAATAGGCATTAAGTCCGAGAAAAGGCAGAAAGTGGACATGAGCACTTTGGTTGTGGGATTTTCAAGACTTGACTTTAAAGGTATCTTAGCCCCTTAAGACAACCCCCTGGTGATTACGACCGGGGTCCATGGGTATGACGTACCGAGAATACTAGTCGACGGCAAAAGTTTGGTCGACGTCATGTTCTGGCCATACTTCAAAGGCCTAGGACTCAGCATAAAGTGGCTCGTGCCTTATCATCACCCTCTGATAGGATTTAGCGGCGAGAAGGTGCATCCATTGGGAATGTATGAAATGGATGTCAGAATGGGAGATGTTTGGCCTCGGAGGCCGACAAAGAAGGCCAATTTCTTTATAATGGATGAAAGTGTGTACTTGGCTTATAACATCATCATGGTAAGAGTGACCCTCAAAGAATTTGAGGTTATACCCTCCACTGTACAGCAAATGGTGAAATTCTCGACTCTTTTTGGGGTTGGGGGAGTCCAAGGTGACCAAGTGTTGGCATGAGAATGTTACTTCAACTTGACTGAAGAGAGGGAAGCTCATCAAAAGAAACTATGACCTACAACATCGATACCCTAGACCCAAGAGACGAGAAGAAACTCAAGAAGGGAAAAGTCTATGAGGAGGTAGAATTCATCGACCTCAATCAGGACGAGCAAAAAAAAACCCATCCAAATTGGCAAAACCCTAAAAAAGGAGGTTAAGGAAGAATTGGCACTACACCAAAACTGGCGAATAGTCACGACCACAATCCCTGACCAAGACTGTGGGTCGCGGACTTGGGATGTGACCATTTCGAGCCGACCAATTTCATTGGTCGTGGCCCAAGTTCGTGACTAAAAAATGGTCAAGATCCACAGGGGTCATGGCAGATGGTCGCGGACTTAGGCCGTGACCCATGCCGCGATGAAGGAAAAAATGGTCGCGGCCCAAATCGGTGACCCACAATCGTGACAAAAATTGGTTGCGGCCAAAGTCCGTGACCCACACTGCGACGAAAAAAAAGGGAAAGTAATGGTCGCGGCCAAAGTCCGTGACCCACACTGCAACGAAAAAGAAAGGAAAAAAACGGTCCTCGACTTTGGCCACGACCATTTTTTGTCACCGTTAGGGGTCATGGACTTTGGCCACAACAATTTTTATGCGCGACGGAAAAAATAAAAATGGTATTTAACTATAATTTAAAAGAAATGTCTTTTTTTGGTCCAATCCTAAAATTGGGGGTCCTGTGACTGCACGGTCGGTTGCGACATATAACGTTGGCCACGTACGAGGTGTTACAAATATTTATTATTGGCAAAACAATAAAAAAAAATCATAAATTGCAAACCGGGAACGTTGTTAATAATTTAATATATATGCAAACTTAAAAATATTACACGTCTTCATGTTGCAAACCATTGCCTCCTTTATTTGTTCCACGTGCAAAAAAGTAAACGATGCAATGTTGTCCTGTAAATGATTGGAAACAAAAAAAACTGATATTAGTAACCAAGTAGTTTTACAAAAAATTTATTCAAGCTGAAAAATTGCAAATATGAGTTAAAATTATCAACATATCAGTTCCTACGAGTTACATTGGTACCGTGCGAGATGTCAGTGCCACTCACGGGGCTGTTTCAGGGTTTCCCCCTCTAGTGCCATATTTTTAAGCCTAAGTTTAGACATTTTCAAATTATAGTAATATTCTCAAATCGGGAGTCCCATTATCGTGCGGAGTCTCATGATCGCGCGGTCAGTTCCTACATCGTATTCTCAAACCGAGGTTAAGAGTACCGTGATCATGCGATCACTTCCTACAAGTTACATTGGTCCCATGCGAGGAGTTGGTTCCACTCACGGGGCCGTTTGGGGGTTGCTTTGGGTTTTCACCCACTAATGCCATGTTTTTAAGCCTAAGTCTAGATATATGCAAATTATTATCGTATTCTCAAACTGAGAGTCCCATGATCATGCGGTGAGTTCCAATGAGTAATATTGGTCCCGTGCAAGGTGTTGGTGCCAGTGACGAGGCCGTTCGGGGGTTGCTTCGGGTTTTCACTCACTAACGCCATGTTTTTAAGCTTAAGTTTAAATATATGCAAATTATCCTCGTATTCTCAAACCGGGAGTCCCGTGATCGTGCGATCAGTTCCTAAGAGTTACATTGGTCCCGTACGAAGTGTTGGTGCCAATCACGAGGCCGTTCGGGGGTTGCTTCGGGTTTTCACCCACTAACGCCATATTTTTAAGCCTAAGTTTAGATATGTGCAAATTATCATCGTATTCTCAAACCAGGAGTCTTGTGATTGCGTGGTAAGTTACTACGAGTTACATTGGTCCCGTTCGAGGTGTTGGTGCCAATCACGAGGCCGTTCGATAGCTGTTTCGGGTTTTCACCAACTAACCCCATGTTTTTAAGCCTAGGTCTAGAAATATGCAAATTATCATCGTATTCTCAAACCGGGAGTCCCGTGATCACGCGGTCAGTTCCTATGAGTTACATTGATCCCTTACAAAGTGTTTGTGGCTCTCACGGGGCCGTTCAAGGGCTATTTCAAGTTTTGACCCTCTAATGCCATGTTTTGCATAAGTCCTGATATTTTTAAATTATCATTGTATTCTCAAACTAGGAGTTTCATGATTGCACAATTAGTTCCTACGAGTTACATTGGTTCCGTGCGAGGTGTTGGTGCCACTCATGGGGCCGTTTCGGGGCTGTTTATGGTTTTCACCCACTAACGCCATGTTTTTAAGCCTAAGTCCTGAAATATGGAAATTATCGTCGTATTCTCAAACCGGGAGTCCCGTGATTGCGCAGTCAGTTCCTACGACTTATATTTGTCCCATGGCAGGTGTTGGTTCCACTCATGGGGCTGATCAGGGGCTGATTTGGGTTTTCATCCACTAACGCCAAGTTTTTAAGCCTAAGTCTCGAAATATGCAAATTATCGTCCTATTATCATATCGGGAGTCCCGTGATTGCGCGATCAATTCGTATGAGTTACATTGATCCTGTGCGAAGTGTTTGTGCCTCTCACGGGGCCGTTCGAGGGCTACTTCGGGTTTTCACCCTCTAATGCAACGTTTTTCTTAACTCCTGATATTTTTAAATTATCATCGTATTCTTAAACTGGGAGTTCCGTTATCACGCGATCAGTTATTACGAGTTACATTGGTCCCTTGCAAGGTGTTGATGCCATTCATAGGGCTGTTCGGGGGCTGTTTCAAATTTTCACACACTAAGGCCATGTTTTTAAGCCTAAGACTAGAAATATGCAAATTATCACCGTATTCTCAAATTGGGAGTCCCGTCATCGGGCGATCAGTTCCTACGAGTTATATTGGTCCCATGTAAGGACTTCGTGCCACTCACGAGGCCGTACGGGGGTTGTTTCGGGTTTACACCAACTAACTCCTTGTTTTTAGGCCTAAGCCTAGATATATGCAAATTAACGTTGTATTCACAAACCGAGTGTCCCGTGATCGCGCGGTCAGTTCGTACGACTTATATTGGTCCCGTGCGAGGTGTTCGTGCCACTCATGGGGCCGTTTGGGGGATGATTTCGGTTTTCACTCACTAACGCCATCTTTCTAAGCCTAAGTCTAGAAAATTGCAAATTATCATCGTATTCTCAAACCGGGAGTCCCGTGATCGCGCGGTCAGATCCAATGAGTTATATTGGTCCCGTGCGAGGTGTTGGTGCCACTCACGGGCCGTTTGGGGGTTGTTTCGGGTTTTCACCCACTAACGCCACGTTTTTAAGACTAAGTCTAAAAATGTGCAAATTATCATCGTATTCTCAAATGGGGAGTCTCGAGATCGCGCGGTCAGTGCCTAGGACTTATATTGCTCCCAAGCGAGGTCTTCGTGCCACTCACGAGGCCGTTGGGGGGCTGATTTGGGTTTTCACCCACTAACGCCATGTTTTTAAGCCTAATTCTAGAAATATCCAAATTATCATCATATTCTCAATCCTAGAGTACCGTGATCGCGCGATCATATCCTATGAGTCACTTTAGTCCTGTGCGAGGTATTTGTACCACTCGCGGGGCCATTCGGGGCTATTTCGGGTTTTCACCCACTAACGCCATGTTTTTAAGACTAAGTCCAAAAATAGGCAAATTATCATCGTATTCTCAAATTGGGAGTCCAGTGATTGCGCGAACAGTTCCAACGAGTTATATTGGTCCCGTGCGAGGTGTTGGTGCCAGTCACTGGGCCGTTCGAGGGTTATTTCGGGTTGTCACCCACTAACGCAATATTTTTAAGACTAAGTCAAGAAATATGCAAATTATCATTATATTCTTAAACTGGGAGTCCCGTGCTCGCGCGGTCAGTTCCTACGACTTATATTGGACCCGTGTGAGGTGTTGGTGCCACTCACGGGGCCATTCGGGGGGCTGATTTGGGTTTTCACCCACTAACATCATGTTTTTAAGTGTAAGTCTAAAAATATACAAATTATCGTCGTATTCTCAAACTGGGAGTCCCGTGATCGCGCGGTCTGTTCCTACGAGTTACATTGGTCCCATGTAAAGTGTTTGCGCCTTTCACGGGTCCATTCGGGGGCAATTTTGGGTTTTCACCCTCTAACGCCATGTTTTGCTAAAGTCGTGACATTTTAAATTATTGTCGTATTCTAAAACCGTGAGTCCCGTGATCATGCGGTCAGTTCCTATGTGTTACATTGGTCCCGTGCGAGGTGTTGGTGCCAATCACGGGGCCGTTCAGTGGCTGTTTTGGGTTTTCACCCACTAGCGCCATGTGTTTAAGACTAAGTCTAGAAATATGCAAATTGTCTCCATATTCTCGAACCTGGAGTCCCATGATCGCGCGGTAAGTTCCTACGCATTACATTGGTCCCGTGCGAGGTGTTGGTGCTACTCACGACGCTATTCGCAGGGTGTTTTGAGTTTTCTCCCACTAACTCCATGTTTTTAAGCCTAAATCTAGAAATACACAAATTAACGTCGTATTCTTAAATTGAAAGTCCCACAATTGCACAGTCAGTTCCTACAAGTTACATTGATCCTGTACGAAGTGTTTGTGACTCTCACGGGGCCGTTCGAGGGCTATTTTGGGATTTCACTCTCTAATGCCATGTTTTGCTTAAGTCCTGATATTTTTAAATTATAGTCGTATTCTCAAACTGGGAGTACCGTGATCGCGGGGTCAGTTCCTACGAGTTACATTGGTCCCATGCGAGCTGTTGGTGCCACTCACGGGGCCGTTCAGGGGCTGTTTCAGGTTTCACCCACTAACCCCATGTTTTTAAGCCTAAGTCAAGAAATATGCAAATTATCGTCGTATTCTCAAACCAGGAGTCCCGTGATAACGCAATCAGTTCGTATGACTTATATTGGTCCCGTGTGAGGTGTTCGTGCCACTCACGGGGTCGTTCGGGGGCTGATTTGGTTTTTCACCCACTAACGCCATGTTTTTAAGCCTAAGTCAAAAAATATCCAAATTATCGTCATATTCTCAATCCGAGAGTCCCGTGATCGCGCGATCATATCCTATGAGTTACATTGATCCCGTGTGAGGTGTTGGTGCCACTCACGGGGCCGTTCGGTGGCTATATCAAGTTTTCACCCACTAACGCCATCTTTTTAAGCCTAAGTCTAGAAATTTGCAAATTATCATCGTATTCTCAAATCGGGAGTCCCGTGATTGCACGGTCAGATCCAATGAGTTATATTGGTCCCCTACGAGGTGTTGGTGCCACTCACGAGCCATTCAGGGGTTATTTTGGGTTTTCACCCACTAACGCCATATTTTTAAGACTAAGTCTAGAAATATGCAAATTATCGTCGTATTCTCAAATTCGGAGTCTCGTGATCGCGCGATCAATTCCCATGACTTATATTGGTCCAGTGCGAGGTCTTCGTGCCACTCAGGGACCGTTCGGGAGCTGATTTGGGTTTTCACCCACTAACGCTATGTTTTTAAGCCTAAGTCTAGAAATATCCAAATTATCGTCACATTCTCAACCCGAGAGTCCCGTGATCGCGTGATCATATCCTATGAGTCACATTGGTCCGTTGCGAGGTGTTGGTGCCACTCACGAGGCCGTTCGGGGGCTGTTTCGGGTTTTCACCCCTAACGCCATGTTTTTAAGCCTAAGTCTAAAAATATGCAAATTATCATTGTATTCTTAAACCGGGAGTCCAGTGATCGCGCGACCATCTCCAACGAGTTATATTAGTCCCGTGCGAGGTGTTGGTGCCACTCACGGGGCCGTTCGGGACTTATTTCGGGTTATCACCCACTAACGCCATGTTTTTAAGACTAAGTCTAAAAACATGCAAATTATCATTGTGTTCTCAAACTCAGAGTCTCGGGCCCACAAAGTCAGTTCCTACGACTTATATTGGTCCCGTGTGTGTAGTTGGTGCCACTCACGGGGCCATTCGGGGGCTGATTTGGGTTTTCACCCACTAACGCCATATTTTTAAGCCCAAGTCTAGAAATATACAAATTATCGTCGTATTCTCAAACCAGGAGTCCCGTGATCGCACGGTCAGCACCTATGAGTTACATTGGTCCTGTGCAAAGTGTTTGTGCCTCTCATGGGGCCATTCGGGGGCAATTTTGAGTTTTCAGCCTCTAACGCCATATTTTACTTAAGTCCTGACATTTTTAAATTATTTTTGTATTCTCAAACCGTGAGTCCCGTGATCACGCGGTCTATTCCTATGAGTTACATTGGTCCCGTGCGAGGTGTTGGTGCCAATCACGGGGCCGTTCGGGGGCTATTTTGGGTTTTCACCCGCTAGTGCCATGTGTTTAAGCCTAAGTATAGAAATATGCAAATTATTGGCATATTCTCAAATCTGGAGTCCCATGATTGCATGGTAAGTTCCTACGCATTACATTGGTCCCGTGCAAGGTGTTGGTGCCACTCACAGGTCCGTTCGCGGGATGTTTCGGGTTTTCTCCCACTAACGCCATGTTTTTAAGCCTAAATAAAAAAATATTCAAATTATCATCGTATTCTCAAACCGGAAGTCCCACGATCGCGCGATCAGTTCCTAAGAGTTACATTGATCCTGTACGAAGTGTTTGTGCCTCTCACGCGGCCGTTCGGGTGAAATTTTGGGTTTTCACTCTCTAATGCCATGTTTTGCTTAAGTCCTGATATTTTTAAATTATAGTCGTATTCTAAAATCGGGAGTACCGTGATCACGAGGTTAGTTCCTATGAGTTACATTGGTCCCGTGCGAGGTGTTGGTGCCACTCACGAGGACGTTCAGGGGCTATTTCTAGTTTTACCCACTAACGCAATGTTTTTAGCCTAAATAAAGAAAAATGCAAATTATCGTCATATTCTCAAACCGTGAGTCCCGTGATCGCACGGTCAGTTTGTATGAGTTATATTGGTTCCGTGCGAGGTGTTCGTACCACTCACGGGGCCGTTCAGGGACTAATTTGGGTTTTCACTCACTAACGTCATGTTTTTAAACCTAAGTCTAGAAATATCCAAATTATCGTCATATTCTCAATCCGAGAGTCCCGTGATCGCACGATCATATCCTATGCGTCACATTGGTCAAGTACGAGGTGTTGGTGCCACTCACGGGACTGTTCGGTGGTTGTTTCGGGGTTTCACCCACTAACGCCATCTTTTTAAGCCTAAGTCTAGAAATTTGCAAATTATCATCGTATTCTAAAACTGGGAGTCCCGTGATCGCGCGATCAGATCCAATGAGTTATATTGGTCCCCTGTGAGGTACTGGTGCCACTCACGGGCCGTTCGATGGTTATTTTGGGTTTTCTCCCACTAACGCCATGTTTTTAAGACTAAGTCTAGAAATATTCATATTGTCATTGTATTCTCAAACCGAGAGTCTCGTGATCACGCGGTCAGTTCCTATGACTTATATTGGTCCCGTGCGAGGTGTTCGTGCCACTCACAGGGCCATTCGGGGACTGATTTGGGTCTTCACCCACTAACGCCATGTTTTTAAGCCTAAGTCTAGAAATATCCAAATTATCGTCATTTTCTCAATCCGAGAGTCCCGTGATCGCGCGATTATATCCTATGAGTCACATTGGTCCCGTGCGAGGTGTTGGTGCCACTCACGGGGCCGTTCGGTGGTTGTTTCAGGTTTTCACCCACTAACGCCATCCTTTTAAGCCTAAGTCTAGAAATTTTCAAATTATCATCGTATTCTCTAACCAGGAGTACCGTGATCGTGGGGTCAGTTCCTATGAGTTACAATGGTCCCGTGCGAGGTGTTGGTGCCACTCACGGGGCCGTTCGGGGGCTGTTTTGGGTTTTCTCTCACTAACGCCATATTTTTAATCCTAAATCTAAAAATATACAAATTATTATCATATTCTCAAATCGGGAGTCCCATGATCGCGTGGGCAATTTCTACGCGTTACATTGGTCCCGTGCGAGGTGTTGGTGCCACTCACGGGGCTGTTCGGGGGCTGTTTCGGGTTTTAACCCACTAACGACATATTTTTAAGCCTAATTATAGAAATATGCGAATTATCATCTTATTCTCAAAACGGGAGTCCTGTGATTGCGGGATCAGATCCAACGAGGTATATGGATCCCATGCGAGGTGTTGGTGCCACTCACGGGGTCGTTCGGCGGTTGTTTCGGGTTGTCACCCACTAACGCCATGGATTTAAGATTAAGTCTAGAAATATGCAAATAATCATCGTATTCTCAAATTGGGTGTCTCAAGATTGCGCGGTGAGTTCCTACGACTTATATTGGTCCCGTGCGAGGTGTTCGTGCCCCTCACGGGGCCGTTCGGGGGCTGATTTGGGTTTTAACCCAATAACGCCATGTTTTTTAGCCTACGTCTAGAAGTATACAAATGATCATTGTATTCTCAAATAGGGAGTCCCGTGATCGCGCGGTCAGTTCCTAAGACTTACATTGGCCCCGTACGAAGTGTTTGTGCCTCTCGTGAGGCCATTCTGGGGAAATTTCGGGTTTTCATCCTCGAACGCCATGTTTTGCTTAAGTCCTGATATTTTTAAATTATCGTTGTATTCTCAAATTGTGACTCCCGTGATCACTCGGTCAGTTCCTATGAGTTACATTGGTCCCGTACGAGGTGTTGGTGCCACTCACAAGGCCTTTCGGGGGTTGTATCGGGTTTTCACCCACTACTGCCACGTTTTTAAGCTTAAGTCTAGAAATATACAAATTATCATCGTATTCTCAAATTGGGAGTCCCGTGATCGCGCGGTAAGTTTCTACGACTTACATTGGTACCATACGAAGTGTTTGTGCCTCTCACGGGGCCATTCTGGGGCAATTTCTGGTTTTCACCCTCTAACGCCATGTTTTGCTTAAATCCTGATATTTATAAATTATCATTGTATTCTCAAATAGTGAGTCCCGTGATCCTGCGGTCTGTTCCTATGAGTTATATTGGTCCCGTACGAGGTGTTGGTGCCACCCACGGGGCCGTTCGGGGGATGTATCGGGTTTTCATTCACTAACGTCACGTTTTTAAGCCTAAGTTTAGAAACACACAAATTATCATTATATTCTCAAACCTGGAGTCTCATGATCGCGCGATAAGTTCCTACGACTTACATTGGTCCCTTACGAGGTGTTGGTTTCACTCACGGTGCTGTTTTGAGTTTTCACGCACTAACGCCATATTTTTAAGCCTAAGTCTAGAAATATTCAAATTATTGTCGCATTCTCAAACTGAGAGTATCGTGAGCGCGCGGTCAGTTCCTACGAGTTACATTGGTCCCGTGCGAGATGTTTGTACCACTCACGGGGCCGTTCGGGGGTTGTTTCAGGTTTTCACACACTAACACCATGTTTTTAAGCCTAAGTCTAGAAATGTAAAAATTATCAATGTATTCTCAAACCGGGAGTCTCATGATCGCGCGGCCAGTTCCTTCGACTTATATTGGTCCCGTGCGAGGTGTTTGTGCCACTCACGGGGCCATTCGGGGGTAGATTTGGGTTTTCACCTACTAACGCCATGTTTTTAAGCCAAAGTCTATAAATATATAAATTATCAGAATATTCTCAAACCGGGAGTCCCGTGCAAAGTGTTTGTGCCTCTCACAAGGACATTCGGGGGCAATTTTTGGTTTTCACCCTCTAATGCCATGTTTTTCTTAAGTCTTGATATTTGTAAATTATTATCATATTCTCAAACCGTGAGTCCCGTGATCGCGCGGTCAGTTCCTATGAGTTACATTGGTCCTGTGAGAGGTGTTGGTGCTACGCACGGGGCCGTTCGGGGTCTGTATCGGGTTTTCACCCATTAGCGCCATGTTTTTACGCCTAAGTCCAGAAATATTCAAATTATCATCGTATTCTCAAAATTGGAGTCCCGTGATATTGCGATAAGTTCTTACGAGTTACATTGGTCCCGTGCGAGGTGTTGGTGCCACTCACGGAGCCATTCGGGGGCTGTTTCGGGTTTTCACCCATTAACGCCATGTTTTCAATCCTAAGCCTAAAAATATACAAATTATCTTTGTATTCTCTAATCGAAAGTCCCACGATCGTGCGATCAGTTCCTAAGAGTTACATTGATCCCGTACGAAGTGTTTGTGCCTCTAACGGGGCCGTTCGGGGGCTATTTTGGGTTTTCACCCTCTAATGCCATGTTTTGCTTAAATCCTGATATTTTTAAATTATCATTCTATTCTCAAACCAGAAGTTCTGTTATTTTGCGATCAGTTCCTACGACTTATACTGGTCTCGTGCGAGGTGTTAGTGCAACTCACAGGGCCGTTCGGGGGTTGTTTCTGGTTTTCACCCAGTAACGCCATGTTTTTAAGCCTAAGTCTAGAATATGCAAATTATGATCATATTCGGAAACCAGGAGTCCCGTGATCGCACGACAAGTTCCTACGATTTTCGTTGGTACCGTGCGAGGTGTTGGTGCCAATCACGGGACTGTTCGAGGGCTGTTTCAGGTTTTCACCCACTAATGCTATGTTTTTCAACCTAAGTCTAGAAATATTCAAATTATCGTTGTATTCTCAAATCATTAGTCCCGTGATCGCGCGGTCAGTTCCTACGCATTACATTGGTCCCGTGCGAGGAGTTGGTGCCAATCACGAGGCTGTTCGGGGTTGTCTCGGGTTTTCACCCACTAACGCCATGTTTTAAGCCTAAGTATATAAATTTGCAAATTATCATCGTATTCTAAAACTGGGAGTCCCGTGATCGCGTGGTCAGTTCCTACGAGTTATATTGGTCTCATGTGAGGTATTGGCGCCACTCACAGGGCCGCTCGGTGGCTGATTTGGGTTTTCACCCACTAACACTATGTTTCTAAGCCTAAGTCTAGAAATATTCAAATTATCATCGTATTCTCAAACCATGAGTCTCGTGATCGCGCGGTCAGTTCCTAAGAGTTACATTGGTCCTGTACGAGGTGCTGTTACCACTCACGGGGCCGTTTGGGTTTGTATTGGGGTTTCACCCACTAACGCCACATTTTTAAGCCTGAGTCTTGAAATATTCAAATTATCATCATATTCTCAAACCGGGAGTCCCGTGATCGTGCAACAAGTTCCTACGACTTACATTGGTCCTTTACGAGGTGTTGGTATCAGTCACGGGCTGTTAGGGGGCTGTTTAGGATTTTCAGGCACTAACGCCATGTTTTTAAGACTAAGTATAGAAACATTCAAATTATCGTCGTATTCTCAAATCGGGAGTCTCGTGATCACGTTCTCAGTTCCTCCGAGTTACATTGGTCCCGTACGAGATGTTTGTGCCACTTACAGGGCCGTTCGGGGGATGCTTTAGATTTTCACCCACTAACACCATGTTTTTAAGCCGAAGTCTAGAAATATAAAAATTATCATCGTATTCTTAAACCGGGAGTCCCGTGATCGCGCGGTCAGTTCCTACTACTTATATTGTCCCGTGCGAGGTGTTTGTGCCACTCACAGGGCCGTTCGGGGGCTGATTTGGATTTTTCCCCACTAACGCCATGTTTTTAGGCTTAAGTCTAGAAATAAGAAAATTATCGGCTTATTCACAAATCGGGAGTCCCGTGATCACACCGTCAGTTCCTACGAGTTCCATTGGTACCGTACGCGGTGTTGGTGCCAATTACGGGGCCGTTCGGGCGCTGTTTAGGGTTTTCACCCACTAACGCCATGTTTTTAAGCGTAAGTCTAAAAATATTCAAATTATCATCGTATTCTCAAACCGTGAGTCCCGTGATCGCGCGGTCAGTTCCTATGAGTTACATTGGTCCCGTGCGAGGTGTTGGTGCTACTTACGGGGGCCATTCAGGGACTGTGTCGAGTTTTCACCCACTAGCGCCATTTTTTTTTAGCCTAAGTCAAGAGATATGCAAATTATCATCGTATTCTCAAACCTGGAGTCCCGTGATCACGCGGTAAGTTCTTACGAGTTACATTGGTCCAGTGCGAGGAGTTGGTGCCACTCACGGGGCCGTTCGGGAGTTGTTTCGAGTTTTCACCCACTAACGCCATGTTTTTAAGCATAAGTCTAAAAATATGCCAATTATCGTTGTATTCTCAAACCGAAAGTCCCACGATCGCGTGGTCAGTTCCTAAGAGTCACATTGATCCAGTATGAAGTGTTCGAGGGCTATTTTGGGTTTTCACATTCTAATGCCATGTTTTTCTTAAGTCCTGATATTTTTAAATTATCATCGTATTCTTAAACCGGGATTTTTGTGAATGTGTGGTCAGTTCTTATGAGTTACATAGGTCCCGTACGAGGTGTTAGTGCCACTCACGGGGCCGTTCAGTGGTTGTTTCTGGTTTTCACCCACTAACGCCATGTTTTTAAGAATAAGTCAAGAAATATGCAAATTATTGTCATATTCTCAAATCGGGAGCCCCGTGATCACGCGGTCCATTCCTACGACTTATATTGGTCCCGTGCGAGGTGTTAGTGCCACTCATGGGGACGTTCGGAGCCTGATTTGGGGTTTTACCCACTAACGCCATGTTTTTAAGCATAAGTTTTGAAATATGTAAATTAACGTCCTATTCTCAAATCGGGAGTCCCATGATCGCGCGGTGAGTTCCTACGAGTTACATTGGTCCCGTACGAAGTGTGTGTGCCTCTCACGGGGTCATCCGAGGGCTATTTTGGGTTTTCACCCTCTAATGCCATGTTTTGCTTCAGTCCTGATATTTTTACAATTATCATCGTATTCTCAAACAGGGAGTCCTGTGATCGTGCGGTCAGTTCTTCAGAGTTAAATTGGTCCCGCGCGAGGTGTTGGTGCCATGCACGGGGCCGTTCGGGGGATGTTTCGAGTTTTCACCCACTAACGTCATGTCAAATCGTAAATATGTAAATTATCGTCATATTATCAAACCGAAAGTCCCGTGATCGCGTGGTCAGTTCCAACGAGTTATATTGGTCTCGTGTGAGGTATTGGTGCCACTCACAGGGCTGTTCGGTGGCTGATTTTGGTTTTCACCCACTAACGCCATGTTCTTAAGCCTAAATCTAGAAATATTGAAATTATCATCGTATTCTCAAATCGGGAGTCCAGTGATCGCGCGATCAGTTCCTATGACTTATTTTTGTCCCGTGCGAGATGTTTGTGCTACTCAGGGGGCCGTTCGGGGGCTGATTTGGGTTTTCACCCAGTAACGCCATGTTTTTATGCCTGAGTTTAGAAATATACAAATTATCGACGTATTCTCAAACCGGGAGTTCTGTGATCACGCGGTCAGTTCCTCCCGCGCAAAGTGTTTGTGCCTCTCACGGGGCCATTCTGGGGCAATTTTGGTTTTTCACCCTCTAATGCCATGTTTTTCTTAAGTCCTGATATTTTTAAATTATTGTCATATTCTCAAACCGGGAGTCCTATGTCACGCGGTCAGTTCCTACGACTTATATTATTCCCGTGCGAGGTGTTGGTGCCACTCACGGGGTCGTTCCGGGGCTGAATTGGGTTTTCTACCACTAATGCCATATTTTTAAGCATAAGTCATGAAATATGGAAATTATCATCGTATTCTCAAATAGGGAGTCCCGTGATCGCGTGGTCAGTTCCTACGACATATATTGGTCCCGTGCGAGGTGTTGGTGCCACTCATGGGGCCATTCGAGGGCTGATTTGGGTTTTTACCCACTAACGCCATGTTTTCAAGCCTAAGTCTTAAAATACGCAAATTATCATCCTATTCTCAAACCGATAGTCTCGTGATCGCTCGGTCAGTTCCTACGAGTTACATTGGTCCTGTGCGAAGTGTTTGTGCCTCTCACGGGGTCGTTCGAGGGCTATTTCGGGTTTTACCATCTAATGTCATGTTTTGCTTAAGTCCTGATATTTATAAATTCAGATCGTATTCTCAAACCGGAAGTCCCATAATCGCGCGGTCAGTTCTTAAGATTTAAATTGGTCCCGCGCGAGGTGTTGGTGCCATGCACGGGGCCGTTCAGGGGATGTTTCGAGTTTTCACCCACTAACGTCATGTTTTTAAGCCTAAGTCTAGAAATATGCAAATTATCGTCATATTGTCAAACCGGGAGTCCCGTGATCACGTGGTCAATCGGTGGCTGATTTGGGTTCTCACCCACTAATGTCATGTTTTTAAGCGTAAGTCTAGAAATATACAAATTATCATAGTACTCTCAAACCGGGAGTCCAGTGATCGTATGGTCAGTTCCTACGAGTTCCATTAGTACCCTGCGAGGTGTTGGTGCCAATTACGGGGCTGTTCGGCGACGGTTTTAGTTTTTCACCCACTAATGCCATGTTTTTCAACTTAAGTCTAGAAATATTCAAATTATCGTCGTATTCTCAAATCTGGAGTCCCGTGATCGCGTGGTCAGTTCCTACGAGTTATATTGGTTCCGTGCGAGGAGTTGGTACCACTCACGAGGCCGTTAAGGGGTTGTTTCGAGTTTTCACCCACTAACGCCATGTTTTTAAGCCTAAGCTTAGATATATGCAAGTTATCATCGTATTATCAAACTGGGAGTCCCGTGATCACGCGATCAGTTCTTACGACTTATGTTGGTCCGGTGCGAGGTGTTTATGCCACTAACGGGGTCGTCCATGGTTTGATTCGGGTTTTCACTCACTAACGCCATGTTTTTAAGCCTAAGTCTAGAAATATTAAAATTATCGTCCTATTCTCAAACCGGGAGTTCCATGATCGCGCGGTAAGTTCCTACGAGTTACATTGGTCCCGTGCGAGGTGTTGGTGCCACTCACGGAGCTGTTTTGGGACTGTTTTGGGATTTCACCCACGAATGCCATGTTTTTAAGACAAAGTCTAAAAATATGTAAATTATCATCGTATTCTCAAACTGAGAGTCTCGTGATCGCGTGGTCAGTTCGTATGACTTATATTGGTCTCGTGCGAGGTGTTCGTGCCACTCACGGGGCTGTTCGTGGGCTGATTTGGGTGTTCACGCACTAACGCCTTGTTTTGAAGCCTAAGTCTAGAAATATACAAATTATCATGGTATTCTCATACCGGGAGTCCCGTGATCGCATGGTGAGTTTCTACGAGTTACATTGGTCCCGTGCAAAGTGTTGGCGCTTCTCACGGGGCCATTCGGGGGCAATTTCAGGTTTTCAACCTCTAACGCCATGTTTTGCTTAAGTCCTCATATTTTAAAATTATTATCCTATTGTCAAACCGTGAGTCCCTTGATCACGTGGTCAGTTCCTATGAGTTACATTGATCCCTTGCCAGGTGTTGGTGCCACTCACGGTGCCGTTCGGGGGCTGTATCGAGTTTTCACCCACTAATGCCATGTTTTTAACCCTAAGTCTAGAAATATACAAATTATCATTGTATTCTCAAATTGGGAGACCTGTTATCGCGCAGTAAGTTCCTTCGAGTTACATTGGTCCCGTATAAGGTGTAGGTACCACTCACGGGGCCGTTAGTGGGCTATTTCGGGTTTTCACCCACGAATGCCATTTTTTTAAGCCAAAGTCTAGAAATATATGAATTTTCATCGTATTCTCAAACCGAGAGTCCCATGATCGCGCGGTCAGTTCCTACGAGTTACACTGATCCCGTACGAAGTGTTTGTGCCTCTCACGAGGCCATTCAAGGGCTATCTTAGGTTTTCACCCTCTAATGCCATGTTTTACTTAAGTCCAGATATTTTTGAAATTATCATCGTATTCTTAAACTGAGAGTTTCGTGATTTTGTGGTCAGTTCCTACGAGTTGCATTGGTCCCGTGCGAGGTGTTGGTGCCACTCACGGGGTCGTTCGTGGGCTGTTTCGGGTTTTCACCCACTAACGCCTTGTTTTTAAGACTAAGTCTAGAAATATATAAATTATCAGCATATTCTCAAACCGGTACTCTCGTGATCGCACGATCAGTTCCTACGACTTATATTGGTCCCGTGCGAGGTGTTGGTGCCAATTAAGGGGCCATTCGGGGGCTGATTTGGGTTTTCACCCACTAATGCCATGTTTTTAAGCTTAAGTCTAGAAATATGCACATTATCATCATATTCTCAAATCGGGAGTCCTGTGATCATACGGTCAGTTCCTACGAGTTATATTGGTCCCTCGCGAGGTGTTGGTGCCACTCATGGGGCCGTTCAGGGGTTGATTTGGGTTTTCACCCACTAACGTCATGTTTTTAGGCCTAAGTCAAGAAATATACAAATTATCATCTTATTCTCAAATCGGGAGTCCTGTGATCACGCGGTCAGTTCCAATGAGTTACATTGGTCCCGTACGAGTTTTTGATCCCAATCATGGGGCCGTTCTGGGGCTATTTCGGGTTTTCACCCACTAACGCCATGTTTTTAAGCCTATGTCTAGAAATATACAAATTATTATGGTATTCTCAAACCGAGAGTCCCATGATTTCGAGGTCAGTTCCTTGGAGTTACATTGGTCCCGTGTGTGGTGTTGATGTCACTCACGGGACCGTTCTGGGGCAGTTTTTGGTTTTCACCCACTAACACCATGTTTCTAAGTCTAATTCTAGAAATATTCAAATTATCATCGTATTCTCAAATCGGGAGTGACGTGATCACGCAGTCAGTTCTTACGACTTATATTGGTCCCGTGCGAGGTATTGGTGCCACCCACGGGGTCGTTCGGGGGATGATTTGGATTTTCACCCACTAACGTCATGTTTTAAGCTCAAGTCTAAAAATATCAAATTATCATCGTATTCTCAAAATGGGAGTCCTGTGATCGCGCGGTCAGTTCCTACGAGTTACATTGGTCCTGTGCGAGGGGTTGGTTCCACTAATGGGGCCGTTCGGGGATTGTTTCTAGTTTTCACCCACTAACGCCATGTTTTTAAGCCTAAGTTTAGATATATGCAAATTATCATCATATTCTTAAACCGGGAGTCCCGTGATCACGCGGTCAGTTATTACAACTTTATTGGTCTTCTGCGAGGTGTTCATGCCACTCACGGGGCCGTTCGGGGGTTGATTGGGGTTTTCACCCACTAATGCCATGCTTTTATGCTTAAGTCTAGAAATATTCAAATTATCGTCGTATTCTCAAACCGGGATTCCCGTGATCGTGCGATCAGTTCTTATGAGTTACATTAGTCCCGTACGAGGTGTTGGTGCCACTTACAGGGCCGTTTCGGAGCTATTTCAGGTTTTCACCCATGAATGCCAAGTTTTTAAGACTAAGACTAAAAATAGTTATATTATCGTATTCTCAAATCGGGAGTCTCGTGATCGCGCCGTCAAATCCAACTAGTTATATTGATCCCGTATGAGGTGTAGGTGCCACGCACGGGGACGTTCGGTGGTTATTTCAGGTTTTCACCCACTAAAACCATGTTTAAGACTAAGTCTGAAAATATGCAAATTATCCTCGTATATTAAAACTGGGATTCTCGTGATCGTGCGATCAGTTCCTATGACTTATATTGGTCCTGTGCGAGGTGTTCGTGCCACTCACAGGTCCGTTCGGGGTTTGATTTGGGTTTTCACCCACTAACGCCATGTTTTTATGCCGAAGTCTAGAATTATACAAATTATCATGGTATTCTCAAACCGGGAGTCCCGTGATTTCGCGATCAGTTCCTATGAGTTACATAGGTCCCGTGCGAAGTGTTTGTGCCTCTCACGAGGCCATTCGAGGGCAATTTCGAGTTTTCACCCTCTAACGCCATGTTTTGCTTAAATCCTGATATTTTTAAATTATTATCGTACTCTCAAACCGTGAGTCCCGTGATCACGCTGTCAGTTCCTATGAGTTAGATTGGTCCCGTGCTTGGTGTTGGTGCCACTCACGGGGCCGTTCGAGGGATGTATCTAGTTTTCACCCACTAACGCCATGTTTTTAAGCCTATGTCTAGAAATATGCAAATTATCGTGGTATTCTCAAATCGCGAGTCCCGTGATCGTGCAGTAAGTTCCTTTAAGTTACATTGGTCCCGTACGAGGTGTTGGTACCACTCACGGGGACGTAGGGGGCTATTTTGAGTTTTCACCCACGAACTCCATTTTTTTAAGTCTAAGTTTAGAAATATACAAATTATCGTCTTATTCTCAAACCGGGAGTCCCATGATTGTGCGGTCAGTTCCTACGAGTTACATTGAGCCCGTACGAAGTGTTTGTGCCTCTCACAGGGCCGTTCGGGGGCTATTTTGGTTTTTCACCCTCTAATGCCATGTTTTTCTTAAGACCTGTTATTTTTAAATGATCATCGTATTCTCAAACTGAGAGTTCCATGATTTCGAGGTCAAATCCTACGAGTTACATTGGTCCCGTGCGAGGTGTTGGTGTCACTCACGGGACCGTTCGGGGGCTGTTTTTGGTTCTCATCCACTAACGCAATGTTTCTAAGCTTAAGTCTAGAAATATACAAATTATCATCGTATTCTGAAATCGGGAGTCCCGTGATCGCGTGGTCAGTTCCTATGAGTTATATTGATCACGTGTGAGGTATTGGTGCCACGCACGGGGATGTTCGGTGGCTGATTTGGGTTTTCACCCACTAATGCCATGTTTTTAAGCCTAAGTCTAGAAATATACAAATTATCATCGTATTCTCAAATCGGGAGTCCAGTGATCGTGCGACCAGTTCCTACGAGTTACATTGTTCCCGTGTGAGGAGTTGGTGCCACTCACGAGGCCGTTTGGGGATTGTTTCTGGTTTTCACCCACTAACGCCATGTTTTTAAGCCTAAGTTTAGATATATGCAAATTATCATCATATTCTTAAACCGGGAGTCCCGTGATCACGCGGTCAGTTATTACAACTTATATTGGTCTTCTGCGAGGTGTTCATGCCACTCACAGGGCCGTTCGGGGGTTGATTGGGGTTTTCACCCACTAATGCCATGTTTTTATGCCTAAGTCTAGAAATATTCAAATTATCATCGTATTCTGAAATCGGGATTCCCGTGATCGTGCGGTCAGTTCTTACGAGTTACATTAGTCCCGTACGAGGTGTTGGTGCCACTTACAGGGCCGTTCCGGAGCTGTTTCAGGTTTTCACCCATGAATGCCAAGTTTTTAAGACTAAGACTAAAAATAGTTATATTATCGTATTCTCAAATCGGGAGTCTCTTGATCGCGCGGTCAGTTCATTCGACTTATATTAGTCCCGTGCAAGGTGTTCGTGCCATTCATGGGGCCGTTCTTGGGCTGATTTAGGATTTCACCCACTAATGCCATGTTTTTAAGCCTAAGTCTAGAAATATACAAATTATCATCGTATTCTCAAATCGGGAGTCCCGTGATCGCTCGGTGAGTTCATGTGAGTTACATTGGTCCCGTGCAAACTGTTTGTTCTTCTCACGGGGCCATTCGGGGGCAATTTCGAGTTTTCACCCTCTATCGCCATGTTTTTCTTAAGTCCAGATATTTTTAAATTATTGTCGTATTCTCAAACCCTCAGTCTTTTGATCACAAGGTCAGTTCCTATGAGTTACATTGGTCCTGTTCGAGGTGTTGGTGCCACTCACGGGACCGTTCGGGGGCTGTATAGGGTTTTCACCCACTAACGCCATGTTTTTAAGCCTAGGTCTAGAAATGTGAAAATTATCGTTGTATTCTAAAACTAGGAGTCCCGTGATCGCGCGTAAGTTCTTTCGAGTTACATTGGTCCCATACGAGGTGTTGGTACCACTCACGGGGCCGTTCGGGGGCTGTTTCAAGTTTTCACCCATGAATGCCATTTTGTTAAGCCTAAGTCTAGAAAAATACAAATTATCGTCGTATTCTCAAACGGGAGTCCCATGATCACACGGTCAGTTCCTACGAGTTACATTGATCCCGTACGAAGTGTTTAAGCCTCTCACGGGGCCGCTCGGGGGCTATTTTGGGTTTTCACCCTCTAATGCCATGTTTTGCTTAAGTCCTAATATTTTTAAATTATCATCGTATTCTCAAACTGGGAGTTCCATGATTTCACGAAAAATTCCTACGACTTATATTGGTCTCGTGCGAGGTATTGGTGCCACTCACGGGGCCGTTCGGGGGCTGTTTCTGGTTTTCACCCAGTAACACCATGTTTTTAGGCCTAAGTCTAGAAATATGCAAGTTATCATCGTATTCTAAAACTAGGAGTCCCATGATCGCGTGGTAAGTTCCTACGACTAATATTGTACCCGTGCGAGGTGTTGGTGCCACTAATGGGGCCGTTTCGGGGCTGATTTTGGTTTTCAACCACTAATGCCATGTTTTTAAGCCTAAGTCTAGAAATATGAACATTATCATCATATTCTCCCACTAACGCCATGTTTTTAAGCTTAAGTCGAGAAATATGAAATTTTTTGTCATATTCTCAAATCGGGAGTCCCGTGATCGCGCGATCAGTTCCTAAGAGTTACATTGGTCCTGTGCGAGTTGTTGGTGCCAATCATGGGGACGTTCAGGGGCTGTTTCGGGTTTTCACCCAATAACACCATGTTTTTAAGCCTAAGTCTATAAATATTCAAATTATCGTGGTATTCTCCAACCGGGGGTCCCGTGATCGCGCGGTCAGTTCCTACGAGTTACATTGGTCCCGTGCGAGGAGTTCGTGCCACTCACGAGGCCGTTCGGGGGTAGCTTCGAGTTTTCACCCACAAACGCCATGTTTTTAAGCCTAAGTCTAGAAATATTCAAATTACCGTTGTATTCTCAAATCAGGAGTCCCATTATCGCGTGGTCAGTTCCTACGAGTTACATTGGTCCCGTGCGAGGTGTTGGTACCACTCACGGGGCCGTTCGAGGGCTGTTTCGAGTTTTCACCCACGAACGCCATATTTCTAAGCTAAAGTCTGGAAATATGCAAATTATCACCGTATTCTAAAACCGGGAGTCCCGTGATCGCGTGGTCAGTTCCTATGAGTTATATTGGTCTCGTTTGAGGTGTTAGTGCCACTTACGGGGCCGTTCGGTGGCTAATTTGGGTTTTCACCCACTAACGCCATATTTTTAAGCCTAAGTATAGAAATATACCAATTATCATCGTATTCTCAGACTGGGAGTCTAGTGATCGTGCGATCAATTCCTAAGAGTTACATTGTTCCCGTGCGAGGAGTTGGTGCCACTCATGAGGCCGTTCGGGGGTTGTTTCTGGTTTTCACCCACTAACGCCATGTTTTTAAGCTTATGTTTAGATATATTTGAATTATCATCATATTATCAAATCGGGAGTCCTGTGATCGCGTCGTCAGTTCTTAAGACTTATATTGGTCTTTTGCGAGGTGTTCGTGCCACTCACGGGGCCGTTCGGGGGTTGATTGGGGTTTTCACCCCTAATGCCATGTTTTTAAGCCTAAGTCTACAAATATTCAAATTATCGTCGTATTCTCAAACCGGGATTCCCGTGATCGCGCGGTCAGTTCCTACGAGTTACATTGGTCCCGTGCGAGGTGTTGGTGCCACTCGCAGGGCCATTCCGGGGCTATTTCGGGTTTCACCCATGAATGCCATGTTTTTAAGACTAAGTCTAAAAATATGCAAATTATCATCGTATTCACAAACCGGGAGTCTCGTGATTGCTCGGTCAGGTCGTTCGACTTATATTAGTCCCGTGCGAGGTGTTCGTGCCATTCATGGGCTGATTTGGGTTTTCACCTACTAACGCCATGTTTTTAAGACTAAGTCCAGGAATATAGAAATTATCGTCGTATTCTCAAACCAAGAGTACCATGATCACGCAGCGAGTTCCTACGAGTTACATTATTCCCGTGCAAAGTGTTTGGGCTCCTCACGGGGCCATTCAGGGGGGGGAGAATTTCGGGTTTTCACCCTCTAACGCCATGTTTTGCTTAAGTCTTGATACTTTTAAATTATCATCGTATTCTCAAATCGGGAATCCCGTGATTTCGCGATCAGTTTCGGCGAGTTACATTGGTCCCGTGCGAGGTGTTGGTGCCACTCATGGGGCCGTTTGTGGGTTGTTTCTGGTTTTCACCCACTAACGCCATGTTTCTAAGCTAAAGTCTAGAAATATGCAAATTATCATCGTATTATAAAACCGGGAATCCGATGATCGTACGGTCAGTTCCTACGAGTTATATTGGTCTCGTGTGAGGTACTGGTGCCACTCACGGGGCCGCTCGGTGGCTAATTTGGGTTTTCACCCACTAACTCCTTGTTTTTAAGCCTAAGTCTAGATATATAGAAATTATCATCGTATTCTCAAATCGTGAGTCCAATGACCGTGCGGTCAGTTCCTACGAGTTCCATTGGTACCGTGCGAGGTGTTGGTGCTAATCACGGGGCCATTTGGGGGTTGTTTCAGGTTTTCACCCACTAAGGCCATGTTTTTCAGCCTAAGTCTAGAAACATTCAAATTATCATTGTATTCTCAAATCGGGAGTCCTGTGATCGCACGATCAATTCTTACGACTTATATTGGTCCCGTGCGAGGTGTTCGTGCCACTCACGGGGACGTTTGGGGATTGATTTGGGTTTTCACCCACTAACGCCATGTTTTTAAGCCTAAGTCTAGAAATATTGAAATTATTATCGTATTCTCAAACCGGGATTCCCGTGATCACGCGGTCAGTTCCTACGATCTACATTGGTTCTGTGTGAGGTGTTGGTGCCACTCACTGGACCGTTTCGAGGCTATTTCGGGTTTTCACCCACGAACGCCATATTTTTAAGACTAAGTCTAGAAATATGCAAATTATCATCGTATTCTTAAATCGGGAGTCCCATGTTTGCGCGATCAGTTCCTACGAGTTACATTGATCCCGTACGAAGTGTTTGTGCCTCTCACAGGGCCGTTCGGGGGGTATTTCTGGTTTTCACCCTCTAATGCCTTGTTTTGCTTAAGTCCAGTTATTTTTACATTATCATCGTATTCTCAAACCAGGAGTTCCGTGATTTCGCGATCATTTCCTTCGAGTTACATTGGTCCCGTGCGAGGTGTTGGTGCCACTCTCGGGACCGTTCGGGGGCTGTTTCTGGTTTTCACCCACTAACGCCATGTTTCTAAGACTAAGTGTAGAAATATACAAATTATCGTCGTATTTTAAAAGTGGGAATCCCGTGATCACGTGGTCAGTTCCTATGAGTTATATTGATCTCGTGTGAGGTATTGGTGCCACTCACTTGGCTGTTTCGAGGCTGTTTCGTATTTTCACCCAGGAACGCCATGTTTTTAAGACTAAGTCTAGAAATACACAAATTATCGTTGTATTCTCAAACTGGGAGTCCAGTGATCGTGCGGTCAGTTCCTCCGAGTTACATTGTTCTCGTGCGAGGAGTTGGTGTCACTCACGAGGCCGTTCGGGGGTTGTTTCTAGTTTTTAAGCCAATGTTTTGATATATGCAAATTATCTTCATATTCTCAAACCGGGAGTCCCGTGATCGCGTGGCCAGTTCTTACGACTTATATTGGTCTTGTGCGAGGTGTTCGTGCCACTCACGGGGCAGTTCGGGGGTCTATTGGGGTTTTCACCCACTAATGCCATGTTTTTAATCCTAAGTCTAGAAATATTAAAATTATCGTTGTATTCTAAAATCGGGATTCCCGTGATCGCGCGGTCAGTTCTTACGAGTTACATTGATCCCGTGCGAGGTGTTGGTGCCACTCACAGGGCCGTTCCGGGCCTGTTTCGGTTTTCACCCACGAATGCCATGTTTTTAAGACTAAGTCTAAAAATATACAAATAATCATTGTATTCTCAAACCGGGAGTCTCGTGATCACGCGATCAGTTCGTTCGACTTATATTGGTCCCGTGCGAGGTGTTCGTGCCACTCATGGGGTCGTTCGTGGGCTGATTTGGGTTTTCAACCACTAACGCCATGTTTTTAAGTCTAAATCTAGAAATATACAAATTATCGTCATATTGTCAAACCGCGAGTCCCATGATCGCGCGAAGAGTTCCTATGATTTACATTGCTCCCGTGCAAAGTGTTTGTGCTTCTCATGGGGCCATTCAGGGGCAATTTCGAGTTTTCACCCTCTAACGCCATGTTTTGCTTAAGTCCTCATATTTTTAAATTATTGTCGTATTCTCAAACCCTGGGTGCTGTGACCATGAGGCCAGTTCCTATGAGTTACATTGGTCCCATTCGAGGTGTTGGGGCCACTCACGGGGCGGTTCGGGGGCTGTTTTGAGTTTCACCCACTAACATCCTGTTTATAAGCCGAAGTCTAGAAATATGAAAATTATCGTCATATTCTCAAATTGGGAGTCCCGTGATCGCGCGATCAGTTTCGACAAGTTACATTGGTCTCGTGGAAGGTGTCAGTGCCACTCATGGGGTCGTTCAGGGGCTGTTTTGGGTTTTCACCCACTAATGCCATGTTTTTAAGCCTAGGTCTAGAAATATGAAAATTATCGTTGTATTCTAAAACTGGGAGTCCTGTGATCGTGCGGTAAGTTCCTTCGGGTTACATTGGTCCCGTACGAGGTGTTGGTACCACTCACGGGGCCGTTCGGGGGCTGTTTCGAGTTTTCACCCACGAACGCCATTTTTTTAAACCTAAGTCTAGAAATATACAAATTATCATCATATTATCAAACGGGAGTCCCATAATCACGCGGTTAGTTCCTACGAGTTACATTGATCCCGTACGAAGTGTCTGTGCCTCTCACGGGGCCGTTTGGGGGCTATTTTGGGTTTTCACCCTCTAATGCCATGTTTTGCTTAAGTCATGTTATTTTTAAATTATCATCGTATTCTCAAACTGGGAGTTTCATGATTTCGCGGTCAATTCCTACGACTTATATTGGTCTCATGCGAGGTGTTAGTGCCACTCACGGGGCCGTTCGGGGGCTATTTATGGTTTTCACCCACTAACGCCAGGTTTTTAAGTCTAAGTCCCAAAATATGCAAATTATCATCGTATTATAAAATTGGGATTCCCGTGATCGTTCCGTCAGTTCCTACGCTTATATTTGTCCCGTGCGAGGTGTTGGTGCCACTCATGGGGCTGTTTCGGAGCTGATTTTGTTTTCAACCACTAATGCCATGTTTTTAAGCCGGAGTCTTGAAATATGCACATTATCGTCATATTCTCAAATCGGTAGTCCCGTGATTGGACGGTCAGTTCTTATGAGTTATATTGGTCCCGCGCGAGGTGTTGGTGCCACTCACGAGGCCGTTCGGAGGTTGATTTGGTTTTTCACCCACTACCGATATATTTTTAAGCCTAAGTTGAGAAATATGAAAATTTTCGTCGTATTCTCAAATCGGGAGTCCTGTGATCACGGGGTCAGTTCCTAAGAGTTACATTGGTCCCATGTGAGTTGTTGGGGCAAATCACAGGGCCGTTCGGGGGCTGTTTTGGGTATTCACCCACTAACGCCATGTTTTTAAGCCTAAGTCTGGAAATATTCAAATTATCATGGTATTCTCAAACCGGGAGTCCCGTGATCACGCGGTTAGTTCCTATGAGTTACATTGGTCCCGTGCGAGGAGTTGGTGCCACTCAGGAGGCTGTTCGGGGGTTGGTTTGGGTTTTCACCCACAAACGTCATGTTTTTAAGCCTAAGTCTAGAAATATTCAAATTATCATTGTATTCTCAAATCAGGAGTCCCGTGATCGCGCGGTCAGTTCCTACAAGTTACATTGGTCCCGTGCGAGGATTTCGTGCCACTCATGAGGCCGTTTGGGGGTTGTTTTTGGTTTTCACCCACTAATGCCTTGTTTTTAAGCATAAGTCTAGATATATGGAAATTATCATCGTATTCTCAAACTGGGAGTCCAGTGATTGCGCGGTCAGTTCTTATGACTTATATTGGTTCCGTGCTTGGTGTTCGTGCCACTCACGGGGCCGTTCGGGGGTTGATTTGGGTCTTGACCCACTAACACCATGTTTTAAGCCTAAGTTTAGAAATATTCAAATTATCATCGTATTCTCAAACCGGGAGTCCCGTGATCGCGCGATCAGTTCCTGCGAGTTTCGTTGGTCTCGTACGAGGTGTTGGTGCCACTCACGGGGCCGTTTCGAGGTTGTTTCGGGTTTTCACCCTCTAACGCCATGTTTTTAATCCTAAGTCTAGAAATATGTAAATTATCATTGTATTCTCAAATCGGGAGTCCCGTGATCACGTGGACAGTTCCTTCGAGTTACATTGGTCCCGTACGAGGTGTTGGTACCACTCACGGGGTCGTTCGGGGGCTGTTTCAGGATTTCACCCACAAACGCCATTTTTTAAGCCTAAGACTAGAAATATACAAATTATCATCGTATTCTCAAACCGAGAGTCCCATGATCGTGCAGTAAGTTCCTACGAGTTACATTGATCCCGTACGAAGTGTTTGTGCCTCTTACGGGGATGTTCTGGGGCTATTTTAGGTTTTCACCCTCTAATGCCATGTTTTTCTTAAATCCTGATATTTTTAAATTATCACTGTATTCTCAAACCAATAGTTCTGTGATTTCGTGGTTAGTTCCTACGAGTTACATTGGTCCCGTGCGAGCTGTTGGTGCCACTCACGGGGCCATTCGGGGGCTGTTTCTAGTTTTCACCCTCTAATACCATGTTTTTAAGCTTAAGTCTAGAAATATGCAAATTGTCATCGTATTATGAAACCGGGAGTCCCGTGATCACGCGGTCAGTTCCTACGACTTATATTGGTCCCGTGCGAGGTGATGGTGCCACTCACGGGGCCGTTCAGGGGCTGATTTGGGTTTTCACCCACTAACGCCATGTTTTTAAGCCTAAGTATAGAAATATACAAATTATCGTGGTAATCTAAAATCGGGAGTTCCGTGATTGCGCAGTAAGTTCCTACAAGTTACATTGGTCCCATGTGAAGTGTTTACGCCTCTCACAGGGCCATTCGGGGGCTATTTTGGGTTTTCACCCTCTAATGCCATGTTTTACTTAAGTCTTGATATTTTTAAATTATCATCGCATTCTCAAACCGGGAATCCCATGATTTCGCAGTCAGTTCCTACGAGTTACATTGATCCCATGCGAGAAGTTGGTGCCACTCACGAGGCCGTTCGGGGGTTGCTTTGGGTTTTCACCCACTAACGCCATGTTTCTAAGCTAAAGTCTAGAAATATGAAAAATATCATCGTATTCTCAAATCGGGGGTCCTGTGATCGCGTGGTTAATTCTTACGAGTTATATTGGTCTCGTGTGAGGTACTGGTACCACTCACGGGGACGCTCGGTGGATGATTTGGGTTTTCACCCACTAACGCCATGTTTTTAGGCCTCAGTCTAGATATATACAAATTATCATCGTATTCTCAAACCGGGAGTCCAGTGATCGTGCGGTGAGTTCCTACGAGTTCCATTGGTACCGTGCGAGGTGTTGGTGCCAATCACGCTGCTGTTCGGGGGTTGTTTCAGGTTTTCACCCACTAAGGCCATGTTTTTCGGCCTAAGTCTAGAAACATTCAAATTATCATCGTATTCTCAAATCGGGAGTCGCGTGATCGTGCGGTCAGTTCCTACAAATTACATTGGTCCCTTGCGAGGAGTTAGTGCCACTCACGAGGCCGTTCGGGGGTTGTTTGGGGTTTTCACCCACTAACTCTTTTTTCATTAAGACAAAGTTTAGATATATGAAAATTATCATCATATTCTCAAATCTAGAGTTCGGTGATCGCGCGGTCAGTTCTTACGACTTATATTGATCCCGTGCGAGGTGTTCGGGCCACTCACGAGGCTATTTAGTGGTTGATTTGTGTTTTCACCCACTAACGCTATGGTTTTAAACCTAAGTCTAGAAATATTGAAATTATCATCGTATTCTTAAACAGGGATCCCCGTGATTGCGCGGTCAGTTCCTACGAGTTACATTGGTCCCGTGCGACGTGTTAGTGCCACTCACTTGGCTGTTTCGGGGCTGTTTCGGATTTTCACCCACGAACGCCATGTTTTTAAGACTAAGTCTAGAATATGCAAATTATCATCGTATTCTTAAACCGAGAGTCACATCATCGCGCGGTTAGTTCCTACGTGTTACATTGGACACGTGCGAGGAGTTGGTGCCACACACGAGGCTGTTCGGGGGTTGATTCGAGTTTTCACCCACTAACGCAATGTTTTTAAGCCCAAGTCGAGAAATATACAAATTATTATCGGATTCACAAATTGGGAGTCCCGTGATCACGCGGTGAGTTCCAAAGAGTTACATTGGTCCCGTGCGAGTTGTTGGTGCCAATCACGGGGCCGTTCGGGGGCTATTTCGGGTTTTCACCCACTAACGCCATGTTTTTAAGCCTAAATCTAGAAATAATCAAATTATCATGGTATTCTTAAACTGAGAGTCCCATGATTGCGCGGTCAGTTCCTACGAGTTACATTGGTCCCGTGCGAGGAGTTGGTGCCACACACGAGGCCGTTCAGGAGTAGCTTCTGGTTTTCACCCACTAACGCCATGTTTTTAAGCCTAAGTCTAGAAATACACAAATTATCATCGTATTCTCAAATCGGGAGTCCTGTGATCAGACGATCAGTTCCTACGAGTTATATTGGTCCCGTGCGAGGTGTTGGTGCCACTCACGGGGCCGTTCGGGGGCTGATTTGGGTTTTCACCCACTAACGCCATGTTTTCAAGCCTAAGTCGAGAAATATACAAATTATCATCGTATTCTCAAATAAGGAGTCCCATGATCGCGTGGTTAGTTCCAACGAGTTACATTTGTCCCGTGCGAGTTGTTGGTGTCAATCATGGTGCCGTTCGAGGGATGTTTCGAGTTTTCACCCACTAACGGTATCTTTTTTAGGCTAAATCAAATATTCAAATTATCATGGTATTCTCAAGTTGGGATTCACTTGTTCACGTGATCAGTTCCTACGTGTTACATTAGTCCCGTGCGAGGAGTTGGTGCCATTTATGAGGACGTTCGGGGGTTGCTTCGAGTTTTCACCCACTAACACCATATTTTTTAGTCTAAGTCTAGAAATATTTAAATAATTATTGTATTCTCAAACCAGGAGTCCAGTGATCACGCGGTCAGTTCTTACGACTTATATTGGTCCCGTACGAGGTGTTCGTGCCACCCACGGGGCCGTTTGGAGGCTGATTTGGGTTTTCACCCACTAATGTCATGTTTTAAGCCTAAGTCTAGAAATATTCAAATTATCGTCGTATTCTCAAACCAGGAGTCCTGTGATCGCCCGATCAGTTCCTACGAGTTACATATTCCTGTACGAGGTGTTGGGCCACTCACGGGGCCGTTAAGTGGTTTTACCCGCTAACACCTTGTTTTTAAGCCTAAGTCTATAAATATGCAAATTATCATCGTATTCTAAAACCGAGAGTCCCGTGATCGTGCAGTCAGATCCAACTAGTTATATTGGTCCCGTGTAAGGTCTTGGTGCCACTCACGGGGTCGTTCGGGGGTTGTTTCGAGTTTTCACCCACTAACGCCACGTTCTTAATACTAGGTCTAAAAATATGCAAATTGTTGTCGTATTCTCAAACTGGGAGTCTCGTGATCGCGCGCTCAGTTCCTACGACTTATATTGGTCCCGTGGGAGGTGTTCGTGCCACTCACGGGGCCGTTCGGGGGCTAATTTGGGTTTTCACCCATTAACGCCATGTTTTTAAGCCAAAGTCTAGAAATGTACAAATTATCGTCGTATTCTCAAACTGGGAGTCCCGTGATCATGCTATTAGCTCATATGACTTACATTGGTCCCGTGCGAAGTGTTTGTGCCTCTCACTGGGCCATTCGTGGGTAATTTCGGGTTTTCACCCTCTAATGCCATATTTTGCTTAAGTCGTGATATTTTTAAATTATCGTTGTATTATCAAACCGTGAGTCCCGTGATCGCGCGGTCAGTTCCTATGAGTTACATTGGTCCCGTGCGAGGTGTTGATGCCACTTAGGGGGCTGTATCAGGTTTTCACCCACTAACGCCATGCTTTTAAGCCTAAGTCTAGAAATATGCAAATTTTCATTACATTGTCAAACCAGGAGTCCCGTGATCGCGCGATAATTTTGATCGAGTTACATTGGTCCCGTACGAGGTGTTGGTACCACTCACGAGGCCATTCGGTGGCTGTTCCGGGATTTCACCCACTAACGCCATATTTTTAAGCCTTAGTATAGAAATATACAAATTATTGTCGTATTCTTCAACCGAGAGTCCCATAATTGTGCGGTCAGTTCCTACGAGTTACATTGATCCCGTACGAAGTGTTTGTGCCTCTCAAAGGGCCGTTCGGGGGCTATTTTGGATTTTCACCCTCTAATGCCATGTTTTGCTCCTATGTTGATATTTTTAAATTATCGTCGTATTCTTAAATCGGGAGTTCCGTGATTGAACGATCAGTTCCTACGAGTTACGTTGGTACCGTGTGAGGTGTGGCTGCCACTCACAGGGCCGTTCGGGGGCTGTTTCAGGTTTTCACCCACTACGGCCATGTTTGTAAGCCTAAGCCTAGAAATATGCAAATTATCGTCGTATTATGAAACCGATAGTACCGTGATCACACGGTCAGTTCCTAGGAGTTATATTGGTCCCGTGCGAAGTGTTTCTACCTCTCACGGGGCCGTTCGAGGACTATTTCGGGTTTTCACCCTCTAATGCAATGTTTTGCTTAAGACCTGATATTTTTAAATTATCTTCGTATTCTCAAATTGATAGTTTCGTGATCGCGTGGTCAGTTCTTACGATTTACATTGGTCCCTTGCGAGGTGTTGGTGCCACTCACATGGCCATTCGGGTTTTCACCCACTAACGCCATGTTTTTAAGCCTAAGTCTAAAAATTTGCAAATTATTGTTGTATTCTCAAACAAGGAGTCCCGTGATCGGGCGGTCAGTTCCTACGAGTTATATTGCTCCCGTGAGAGGTGTTGGTGCCACTCACGGGGCCGTTGGGGGGCAGTTTCGAGTTTTCACCCACTAACGCTGTGTTTATAAGCCTAGGTCTAGAAATATGAAATTATCATCGTATTCTCAAATCGGGAGTCCCGTGATCGCGCGATCAATTCCTAGGAGTTACATTCGCCCCGTGCGAGGTGTCGGTGTCACTCACGGGGCCTTTCGGGGGCTATTTTGTGTTTTCACCCACTAATGCCTTGTTTTTAAGCCTAAGTTTAGAAATATGCCAATTATCATCGTATTCTCAAACCCGAAGTCCCGTGATCGCGCGATAAGTTCCTATGAGTTACATTGGTCCCATGCGAGGTGTTGGTGCCACTCCCGGGACCGTTCGAGGGTGTTTTGGGTTTTCACCCACTAACGCCATATTTTTAAGCCTAAGTGTAAAAATATGTAAATTTTCATCGTATTCATAAACCGAGAGTTCCGTAATCGCGCGGTATGTTCCTATGACTTACATTGGTCTCGTGCGAGGTGTTGGTGCCACTCACAGGTCCGTTCGGTGGCTGTTTTGAGTTTTCACCCACTAACGCCATGTTTTGCTTAAGTCCTCATATTTTTAAATTATCATCATATTCTCAAACCGGGAGTCCCGTGATCGTGTGATCAGTTCCAATGAGTTACATTGGTCCCGTGCGAGGTGTTGGTACCACTCACGGGGCCGTTCGGGGGCTGTTTCGGGTTTTCACCCACTAATGCCAAGTTTTTAAGCCTAACTCTAGAAATATGGAAATTATCGTCGTATTCTCAAATCGAGAGTCCTCCCGTGATCGCGCGGTTAGTTCCAACGAGTTATATTGGTCCCGTGTGAGGTGTTGGTGCCACTCACGGGGCCGTTCGGGGGCTTTTTCAGGTTTTGACCCACTAAGGCCATGTTTTTAAGCCCAAGTCTAAAAAAATGCAAATTATCGTCGTATTCTAAAATCGGGAGTCCTGTGATCGTGGGGTCAGTTCCAACGTGTTATATTGGTCCCATGCGAGGTGTTGGTACCACTCACGGGGCCGCTTGTGGGTTTTCTCAGGTTTTCACCCATTGACGCCATGCTTTTAAGCCTAAGTCTAGAAATATGCAAATTATCATCATATTTTCAAACCGGGAGTCCTGCGATCACGATGTAGATTCCTATGAGTTACATTGGACCTGTGCAAGGTGTTAGTGCCACTCACGGGGCCGTTCGGGGGCAATTTTGGGTTTTCACCGACTAATGCCATTTTTTAAGCCCAAGTCTAAAAATATACAAATTATCGTTGTATTCTCAAATAGGGAGTCCCGTGATCACGCGGTAAGTTCCTTCGTGTTACATTGGTCCCGTATGAGGTGTTGGTACCACTCATAGGGCCGTTCGAGGTCTGTTTCGGGTTTTCACCCACTAACGCCATGTTTTTAAGCCTAAGTCTAGAAATATACAAATTATTATTGTATTCTCAAATCAAGAGTCCCATGATCGCGCGGTCAGTTCCTACGAGTTACATTGATCCCATTCGAAGTGTTTGTGCCTCTCACAAGGACGTTCGAGAGCTATTTTTGGTTTTCACCTAGTAATGCCATGTTTTGCTTAAGTCCTGATATTTTTAAATTACCGTCGTATTCTCAAACCGCGAGTTCGGTGATTACGCGGTTAGTTCCTACGAGTTACATTTGTCCCGTGCGAGGTGTTGTTGCCACTCACGGGGCCATTCGAGGGATGTTTCTGGTTTTCACCCACTAATGCCATGTTTTTAAGCCTAAGTATAGAAGTATGAAAATTATTATCGTATTCTCAAACTGGGAGTCCCGTGATCACACGATCAGTTCTTACGACTTATATTGGCCCCGTGCAAGATGTTGGTGCCACTCACGGGGCCGTTCGAGGGCTATTTCGGGTTTTCACCCACTAACGCCATGGTTTTAGGCCTAAGTCTTGAAATATGCACATTATCGTCCTATTCTCAAACCGGGAGTCCCGTGATCGCGCGGTCAGTTCCTACGAGTTACATTGGTCCCGTGCGAAGTGTTGTTTGCCTCTTACTGGGCCGTTCTAGTGCTATTTCGGGTTTTCACCCTCTAATGCACTGTTTTGCTTAAGTCCTGATATTTTTAAATTATCGTCGTATTCTCAAATCGGGAGTTCCCTGATCGCGCGGTCAGTTTTTACCAGTTACATTAGTCCCGTGCGAGGTGTTGGTGCCACTCATTGGGATGTTCGGTTGTTTCGGGTGTTCACCCACTAACGCCATATTTTTAAGCCTAAGTCTAGAAATATGAAAATTATCATCGTATTCTCAAATCGAAAGTCTCGTGATCGTGCGGTAAGTTCCTACGAGTTATATTGGTCCCGTACGAGGTGTTGGTGCCACTGATGGGGCCGTTCGGGGGATATTTCGGGTTTTCACCCACTAACGCCATGTTTGGTTTAAGTCGTGATATTTTGAAATTATCATCGTATTCCCAAACTGGGAGTCCCGTGAGGGTGCGATCAGTTCCTACGAGTTACATTGGTCCCGTGCGAGGTATTGGTTCCACTCACGGGGCCGTTCGGGGGCTGTTTTGGGTTTTCACCCAGTAACGCCATGTTTTTAAGACCAAGTCTAGATATTTGTAAATTATCATTGTATTCTAAAATCGGGAGTCCCGTGATCGCGCGGTGAGTTCCAAAGAGTTATTTTGTTCCCATTCGAGGTGTTGGTACCTCTCACGGGGCCATTCGTGGGTTGTCTCAAGTTTTCACCCACTGACGCCATGTTTTTAAGCCGAAGTCTCGAAATATACAAATTATCACTGTATTCTCAAACTAGGAGTCCCATGATCGCGCAATAGGTTCGTACGAGTTACATTGGCCCTGTGCGAGGTGTTGGTGCCACTCACGGGGCCGTTCGGGGCTGTTTCATGTTTTCACCCACTAACGCCATGTTTTTAAGCCTAAGTCAAGAAATTTACAAATTATCATCGTATTATCAAACCGGGAGTCCCTTGATTGCACGATCAGTTCCCATGAGTTACATTGGTCCCATACGAAGTGTTTGTACCTCTCATAGGGCCGTTCGAGGGTTATTTCGGGTTTTCACCCTCTAATGCCATGTTTTTCTTAAGTCCTGATATTCTTAAATTATCATCGTATTCTCAAGTCGGAAGTCCTGCGATCATGCGATTAGTTCCTTTGATTTCCATTGGTCCCGTGCGAGGTGTTGGTGCCACTTCCGTTCGGCGACTATTTCAGGTTTTCACCCAGTAACGCCATATTTTTGAGCCTAAGTCTATAAATATAATAATTACCATCGTATTCTTAATTCGGGAGTCCCGTGATTGCGCAGTCAGCTCGTACGAGGTACATTGGTCCCGACCGAGGTGTTGGTGCCACTTACGTGGATGTTCGGGGGCTGTTTCGGGATTTCACCCTCTAACGCCATATTTTTAAGCCCAAGTCTAGAAATATGCAAATTATCGTCGTATTCTCAAATCGGGAGTCCCGTTATTGTACGGTCAATTTCTACTAGTTAAATACGTTCCATACGAGGTGTTGGTGCAATTCACGGGGCCGTTCGGGGGCTATTTCGGGTTTTCACCCACTAACGCCATGTTTTTAAGCCTATGTACATAAATATGAAAATTATCATCGTATTCTCAAACCGGGAGTCCCGTTATTGCGCGGTCAATTCCACCGAGTTACATTGGTCCCGTGTGAGTTGTTAGTGCTAATCACAGGGCCGTTCAGGAGTTGTTTTGGGTTTTCACCCACTAACACCATATTTTTCAGCCTAAGACTAGAAATATGCAAATTATCGTTGTATTCTCAAACTGGGAGTCTCGTGATCGCACGGTCATTTCCAATGAGTGACATTAGTTTCATACGAGGTGTTGATGCCAATCACGGCGTTCGGGGGTTGTTTTGGGTTTTCACCCACTAACGCAATGTTTTTAAGCATAAGCCTATAAATATACAAATTATCATCATATTCTCAAACTGGCAGTCATGTGATCGTGCAGTCAGTTCCAATGAATTACAATGGTCCCGTGGGAGGTGTTGGTGCCACTTACTGGGCCATTCGGGGGCAGCTTCGGGTTTTCACCCACTAACGCTATGTTTTTAAGCCTAAGTCTAGAAATATGCAAATTATCGTCGTATTCTCAAATCGGGAGTCCCATGATCACGCGATCAGTTCCAACGAATCACATTGGTCCCGTGAAAGATGTTGGTGCCACTCACAAGGCGTTTCAGGGGCTGTATCGGGTTTTCACCCACTAACGCCATGTTTTTAAACCTAAGTCTAGAAATATGAAAATTATCATTGTATTCTCAAACTGGGAGTCCCGTGATCGCGCGATAAGTTCTTTCGAGTTACATTGTTCCCGAACGAGGTCTTGGTACCACTCACGGGGCCGTTCAGGGGCTGTTTCGGGATTTCACCCACGAACGCCATTTTCTAAGCCTAAGTTAAGAAATATACAAATTATCATCGAATTCTAAAATCGGGAGTCCCATGATCGCACGATCAGTTTGTACGAGTTACATTGATCCCGTATGAAGTGTGTGTGCATCTCACGGGGCCGTTTGGGGGCAATTTTGGGTTTTCACCCTCTAATGCCATGTTTTGCTTAAATCCGGATATTTTTAAATTATCATTGTATTCTCAAACCGAGAGTTCTGTGATTTCGCGATCAGTTCCTATAACTTATACTTGTCTCGGGCGAGGTGTTGGTGCCAGTCACGGGGCCGTTCGGGGGCTGTTTCTAGTTTTCACCCACTAACGCCATGTTTGGAAGCCTAAGTCTAGACTATGCAAATAATCATCATATTTTGAAACGAGGAGTCCCGTGATTGCGCGGTAAGTTCCTACGAGTTACATTAGTCCCGCGCGAGGTGTTGGTGCCACCCACGGGGACGTTCGGGGGCTGTTTCGAGTTTTCACCCACTAACGTTATGTTTTGCTTAAGTCCTGATATTTTTAAATGATCGTCGTATTCTCAAACCGGGAGTCCCGTGATCGCGCGATAAGTTCCATCGAGTTACATTGGTCCCGTACGAGGTCTTGGTACCACTCACGGGGCCGTTCGAGGGTTGTTTCGAGATTTCACCCACGAACACCATTTTTTAAGCCTAAGTCTAGAAATATACAAATTATTGTCGAATTCTCAAATCAAGAGTCTCATGATCATACGGTCAGTTTGTACGAGTTACGTTGATCCCGGACGAAGTGTTTGTGCGTCTCACGAGGCCGTTTTGGGGCTATTTTGGGTTTTCACCCTCTAATGCCATGTTTTGCTTAAATCTTGATATTTTTAAATTATCGTTGTATTCTAAAATTGAGAGTTTTGTGATTTTGCAGTCAGTTCCTACAACTCATACTAGTCTCGTGCGAGGTGTTGGTCCACTCACGGGGCCGTTCGGGGTCTATTTCGGGTTTTCACCCTGAAACGCCATGTTTTGAAGCCTAAGTCTAGAATATGAAAATTATAGTCGTACTCTAAAACCAGGAGTCCCGTGATCGCACGGTATGTTCCTACGAGTTACATTAGTCCTGTACGAGGTGTTGGTGCCACCAACGGGGCCGTTCGGGGGTTGTTTCGGGTTTTCACCCACTAACGCCATGTTTTGCTTAAGTCCTGATATTTTTAAATAATCATCGTATTCTCAAACCGAGAGTCCCGTGATCGCGTGGTCAGTTCCTACGAGTTACATTGATTCCGTGCGAGGTGTTGGTGCCACTTACTAGGGCCGTTCGGGGGCTGTTTTAGGTTTTCACCCACTAACGCCATGTTTTTAAGCTTATGTCTAGAAATCTGGAAATTATGGTCATATTCTCAAACCGGGAGTCCCGTGATCGCGCAATCAATTCCAACGTGTTAAATTAGTCCCGTGCGAGGCGTTGGTGCCACTCACGGGCCCGTTCGGGAGCTGTTTCAGGTTTTCACCCACTAACGCCTTATTTTTCTGCCTGTCTAAAAATATGCAAATTATCGTTGTATTCTCAAACTGGGAGTCCTGTGATGACGCGGTCATTTCCAACGAGTTACATTTGTCTCGTGCGAGGTGTTGATGCCAATCACGGGCCCGTTCAGGGGCTGTTTCTGGTTTTCACGCACTAACACAATGTTTTTAAGCCTAAGTCTAGAAATATAAAAATTATCATTTTATTCTCAAACCGGGAGTCCCGTGATCACGCGGTCAGTTCCAACGAGTTATATTGGTTCCGTGCGAGTGTTGGTGAGACTCATGGGGCCGTTCGGGGGCTGCTTCGGGTTTTCACCCATGAACGCCATGTTTTTAAGCTGAAGTCTAGAAATATACAAATTATGGTCGTATTCTCAAACCGAGAGTGCCGTGATCACGCGGTCAGTTCCAACAAATCACATTGGTCCCGTACGAGATATTAGTTCCAATCACGGGCCCTTTCGGGAGACGTTTCGAATTTTCACCCACTAATGCCATGCTTTTAAGCCTAAGTCTAGAAATATGAAAATTATCGTTGTATTCTCAAATCGGGAGTCCCGTGATCGCCTGGTCAGTGCCAACGAATCACATTGGTCCCGTGAAAGATGTTGGTGCCACTCACGGGGCCTTTTAGGGGTTGTATCTGGTTTTCACCCACTAACGCCATGTTTTTAAGACTAAGTCTAGAAATATGCAAATTAACATTGTAATCTCAAACTGGGAGTCCCGTGATCGCGCGATAAGTTCCTTCGTGTTACATTGGTCCCGTACGAGGTCTTGGTACCACTCACGCGACCGTTCGTGGACTGTTTAGGGTTTTCACCCACTAACGCCATATTTTTAAATAAGTCCTGATATTTTTAAATAATCATTGTATTCTCAAATCGAGAGTCCCGTGATCGCACGATCAGTTCCTACGAGTTACATTGATCCCGTGCGAGGTGTTGGTGCCACTTACTAGGGCCGTTCGGGGGATGTTTCGGGTTTTCACCCACTAACCCCATGTTTTTAATCTTATCTCTAGAAATCTGCAAATTATGGTCATATTCTCAAATCAGGAGTCCCATGTTCGCGCAGTCAGTTCCAACGTGTTAAATTAGTCCCGTGCGAGGTGTTGGTGCCACTCACGGGGCCGTTCGAAAGCTGTTTCAGGTTTTCACCCACTAACGCCTTATTTTTTAACCTAAGTCTAAAAATATGCGTATTATCATTGTATTCTCAAATCGGGAGTCCCATGATCGCGTGGTCAATTCCAACGAGTTACATTGGTCCCGTGCAAGGTGTTGGTGCCGCTCACGGGGCCATTTGGAGGATGCTGCTGGTTTTCACCAACTAACGCCATGTTTTTAAGCCTAAGTCTAGAAATATGAAAATTATCATCGTATTCTGAAACTGGGACTCCCGTGATCGCGCGATCAGTTCCAACGAATCATATTAGTCCCGTGCGAGATGTTAGTGCCACTCACGGGGCCGTTTGGGGGCTGTTTCGGGTTTTCAGCCACTAACACCATGTTTTTAAGCCTAGTCTAGAAATATGCCAATTATCATCGTATTCTCACACCGGGAGTCCCGTTATAACGCGGTTAGTTCCTACGAGTTAAATAGGTCCCGTGCGAGGTGTTGGACCCACTCAGGGTGCCGTTCGGGGGCAGTTTCGAGTTTTAAACCACCAATGCCATGTTTTTAAGCCCAAGTCTAGATATATGCAAATTATCATCGTATTCTAAAAGTGGAAGTCCCGTGATCGCGTGGTGCGTTCCAACGAGTTAATGGTCCCGTGCGAGGTGTTGGTACCACTCACGAGGCCTTTTCGGGGCTGTATCGGGTTTTCACCCACCAACGCCATGTTTTTAAGCCTAAGTCTAGAAATATGCAAATTATCATTGTATTATCAAACTGGGAGTCCCGTGATCGCACGATAAGTTCCTTCGAGTTACATTGGTCCCGAACGAGGTCTTGGTACCACTCACGGGGCCGTTCGGGGGCTGTTTCAGGATTTCACCCACGAACGCCATTTTTTAAACCTAAGTTAAGAAATATACAAATTATCATCGAATTCTAAAATCGGGAGTCCCATGATCGCACGATCAGTTTCTACGAGTTACATTGATCCCGTATGAAGTGTGTGTGCATCTCACGGGGCCGTTTGGGGGCAATTTTGGGTTTTCACCCTCTAATGCCATGTTTTGCTTAAATCCTGATATTATTAAATTATCATTGTATTCTCAAACCGAGAGTTCTGTGATTTCGCGATCAGTTCCTATAACTTATACTGGTCTCGTGCGAGGTGTTGGTGCCACTCACGGGGCTGTTTCTGGTTTTCACCCTCTAACGCCATGTTTGGAAGCCTAAGTCTAGAATATGCAAATAATCGTCGTATTCTAAAACCAGGAGTCCCGTGATTGCGCCGTAAGTCCCTACGAGTTACATTAGTCTCGCGCGAGGTGTTGGTGCCACCCACGGGGCCGTTCGGGGGCTGTTTCGGGTTTTCACCCACTAACGTCATGTTTTGCTTAAGTCCTGATATTTTTAAATAATCGTCTTATTCTCAAACCGAGAGTCCCGTGATCGCGCGATAAGTTCCTTTGAGTTACATTGGTCCCGTACGAGGTCTTGGTACTACTCACGGGGCCGTTCGGAGGCTGTATCGAGATTTCACCCACGAACACCATTTTTTAAGCCTAAGTCTAGAAATATACAAATTATCGTCAATTTATACGAGTTACATTGATCCCAGACGAAGTGTTTGTGCGTCTCACGGGGCCGTTTTGGGGCTATTTGGGTTTTCACCCTCTAATGCCATTTATTGCTTAAATCGTGATATGTTTAAATTATCATTGTATTCTTAAATTGAGAGTTTTGTGATTTCGCAGTCAGTTCCTACAACTCATACTGGTCTCGTGCGAGGTGTTGGTCCACTCATGGGGCCGTTCGGGGTCTGTTTCGGGTTTTCACCCACAAACGCCATGTTTTGAAGCCTAAGTCTAGAATATGCAAATTATCATCTTACTCTAAAACCAGGAGTCCCGTGATCGCGCGGTATGTTCCTACGAGTTACATTAGTCCTGTGCGAGGTGTTGGTGCCACCCACGGGGCCTTTTGGGGGATGTTTCGGGTTTTCACCCACTAACGCCATGTTTTGCTTAAATCCTGATATTTTTAAATAATCATTGTATTCTCAAACCGAGAGTCCGGTGATCGCGCGGTCAATTCCTACGAGTTACATTGACTCCGTGTGAGGTGTTGGTGCCACTTACTAGGGCCGTTCGGGGGCTGTTTTGGGTTTTCACCCACTAACGCCATGTTTTTAAGCTTGTGTCTAAAAATCTGCAAATTATGGTCATATTCTCAATCCGTGAGTCCCGTGATTGCGCGATTAGTTTCAACGTGTTAAATAGGTCCTGTGCGAGGTGTTGGTGCCACTCACGGGGCCGTTCGAGAGCTGTTTTAGGTTTCACCCACTAACGCCTTATTTTTCAGGCTGTCTAAAAATATGCAAATTATCGTTGTATTCACAAACTGGGAGTCTCGTGATCACGCTGTCATTTCCACCAAGTTACATTTGTCTCGTGCGAGGTGTTGATGCCAATCACGGGCCCGTTCAGGGGTTGTTTCGGGTTTTCACCCACTAACACAATGTTTTTAAGCCTAAGTCTAGAAATATAAGCATTATCATTTTATTCTCAAATCGGGATTCCTGTGATCGTGCGGTTATTTCCAATGAGTTACATTGGTCCCGTGCGAGGTTTTGGTGCGACTCATGGGGCCGTTCGGGGGCTGTTTCACCCACGAACGCCATGTTTTTAAGCTGAAGTCTAGAAATATACAAATTATTTTCGTATTCTTAAACCGAGAGTGCCGTGATCACGCGGTTAGTTCCAATAAATCACATTGTCCCGTATGAGATATTAGTGCCAATGACGGGGCCTTTCGGGAGCTGTTTCGAGTTTTCACCCACTAACGCCATGCTTTTAAGCCTAAGTCTAGAAATATGCAAATTATCTTCGTATTCTTAAATCCGGAGTCCCGTGATCGCGCGATCAGTTCCAACGAATCACATTGGTCCCGTGAAAGAAGTTGGTGCCACTCACGGGGCCTTTCAGGGGCTGTATCGGGTTTTCACCCACTAACGCCATGTTTTTAAGCCTAAGTCTAGAAAAATGCAAATTAACGTTGTATTCTCAAACTGGGAGTCCCATGATCGCGCGATAAGTTCCTTCGTGTTACATTGGTCCCGTACGAGGTCTTGGTACCACTCACGCTGCCGTTTGGGGGTTGTTTTGGGTTTTCACCCACTAACGCCATGTTTTTAAATAAGTCTTGATATTTTTAGATAATCATCGTATTCTCAAATCGAGAGTCCCGTGATCGCGCGGTCAGTTCCTAGAGTTACATTGATCTCGTGCGAGGTGTTGGTGCCACCTACTAGGGCCGTTCGGGGGATGTTTCGAGTTTTCACCCACTAACCCCATATTTTTAAGCTTATCTTTAGAAATCTGCAAATTATGGTCATATTCTCAAATCAGGAGTCTCGTGATCGCGCGGTCAGTTCCACCGTGTTAAATTTGTCCCGTACGAGGTGTTGGTGCCACTCACGGGGCCGTTCGGAAGCTGTTTCAGGTTTTCACCCACTAACGCCTTATTTTTTAACCTAAGTCTAAAAATTTGCATATTATCATTGTATTCTCAAACCGGGAGTCTCATGATCGCGTGGTCAATTCCAACGAGTTACATTGGTCCCGTGCGAGGTGTTGGTGCCGCTCACGGGGCCATTTGGAGGATGCTGCTGGTTTTCACCAACTAACGCCATGTTTTTAAGCCTAAGTCTAGAAATATGAAAATTATCATCGTATTCTCAAACCGGGACTCCCGTGATCGCGCGATCAGTTCCAACGAATCATATTAGTCCCGTGCGAGATGTTAGTGCCACTCACGGGGACGTTCGGGGGCTGTTTCGAGTTTTCACCCACTAACGTTATGTTTTGCTTAAGTCCTGATATTTTTAAATGATCGTCTTATTCTCAAACTGGGAGTCCCGTGATCGCGCGATAAGTTCCATCGAGTTACATTGGTCCCGTACGAGGTCTTGGTACCACTCACGGGGCCGTTCGAGGGTTGTTTCGAGATTTTACCCACGAACACCATTTTTTAAGCCTAAGTCTAGAATTATACAAATTATTGTCTAATTCTCAAATCGAGAGTCTCATGATCGTACGGTCAGTTTGTACGAGTTACGTTGATCCCGGACGAAGTGTTTGTGCGTCTCACGAGGCCGTTTTGGGGCTATTTTGGGTTTTCACCCTCTAATGCGATGTTTTGCTTAAATCTTGATATTTTTAAATTATCGTTGTATTCTAAAATTGAGAGTTTTGTGATTTTGCAGTCAGTTCCTACAACTCATACTAGTCTCGTGCGAGGTGTTGGTCCACTCACGGGGCCGTTCGGGGTCTATTTCGGGTTTTCACCCTGAAACGCCATGTTTTGAAGCCTAAGTCTAGAATATGAAAATTATAGTCGTACTCTAAAACCAGGAGTCCCGTGATCGCGCGGTATGTTACTACGAGTTACATTAGTCCTGTGCGAGGTGTTGGTGCCACCAACGGGGCCGTTCGGGGGTTGTTTCGGGTTTTCACCCACTAACGCCATGTTTTGCTTAAGTCCTGATATTTTTAAATAATCATCGTATTCTCAAACCGAGAGTCCCGTGATCGTGTGGTCAGTTCCTACGAGTTACATTGATTCCGTGCGAGGTGTTGGTGCCACTTACTAGGGACGTTCGGGGGCTGTTTTAGGTTTTCACCCACTAACGCCATGTTTTTAAGCTTATGTCTAGAAATCTGGAAATTATGGTCATATTGTCAAACCGGGAGTCCCGTGATCGCGCAATCCGTTCCAACGTGTTAAATTAGTCCCTTGCGAGGCGTTGGCGCCACTCACGGGGCCGTTCGGGAGCTGTTTCAGGTTTTCACCCACTAACGCCTTATTTTTCTGCCTGTCTAAAAATATGCAAATTATCGTTGTATTCTCATACTGGGAGTCCCGTGATGACGCGGTCATTTCCAACGAGTTACATTTGTCTCGTGCGAGGTGTTGATGCCAATCACGGGCCCGTTCAGGGGCTGTTTCTGGTTTTCACCCACTAACACAATGTTTTTAAGCCTAAGTTTAGAAATATAAAAATTATCGTTTTATTCTCAAACCGGGAGTCCCGTGATCACGCGGTCAGTTCCAACGAGTTATATTGGTTCCGTGCGAGTGTTGGTGAGACTCATGGGGCCGTTCGGGGGCTGCTTCGGGTTTTCACCCACGAACGCCATGTTTTTAAGCTGAAGTCTAGAAATATACAAATTATGGTCGTATTCTCAAACCGAGAGTGCCGTGATCATGCGGTCAGTTCCAACAAATCACATTGGTCCCGTACGAGATACTAGTTCCAATCACGGGCCCTTTCGGGAGATGTTTCGAATTTTCACCCACTAATGCCATGCTTTTAAGCCTAAGTCTAGAAATATGAAAATTATCGTTGTATTCTCAAATCGGGAGTCCCGTGATCGCCTGGTCAGTGCCAACGAATCACATTGGTCCCATGAAAGATGTTGGTGCCACTCACGGGGCCTTTTAGGGGTTGTATCTGGTTTTCACCCACTAACACCATGTTTTTAAGACTAAGTCTAGAAATATGCAAATTAACGTTGTAATCTCAAACTGGGAGTCCCGTGATCGCGCGATAAGTTCCTTCGTGTTACATTGGTCCCGTACGAGGTCTTGGTACCACTCACGCGACCGTTCGTGGACTGTTTAGGGTTTTCACCCACTAACGCCATATTTTTAAATAAGTCCTGATATTTTTAAATAATCATCGTATTCTCAAATCGAGAGTCCCGTGATCGCACGATCAGTTCCTACGAGTTACATTGATCCCGTGCGAGGTGTTGGTGCCACTTACTAGGGCCGTTCGGGGGATGTTTCGGGTTTTCACCCACTAACCCCATGTTTTTAATCTTATCTCTAGAAATCTGCAAATTATGGTCATATTCTCAAATCAGGAGTCCCATGTTCGCGCAGTCAGTTCCAACGTGTTAAATTAGTCCCGTGCGAGGTGTTGGTGCCACTCACGGGGCCGTTCGAAAGCTGTTTCAGGTTTTCACCCACTAACGCCTTATTTTTTAACCTAAGTCTAAAAATATGCGTATTATCATTGTATTCTCAAATCGAGAGTCCCATGATCGCGTGGTCAATTCCAAGGAGTTACATTGGTCCCGTGCAAGGTGTTGGTGCCACTCACGGGGCCATTTGGAGGATGCTGCTGGTTTTCACCAACTAATGCCATGTTTTTAAGCCTAAGTCTAGAAATATGAAAATTATCATCGTATTCTGAAACTGGGACTCCCGTGATCGCTCGATCAGTTCCAACGAATCATATTAGTCCCGTGCGAGATGTTAGTGCCACTCACGGGGCCGTTTGGGGGCTGTTTCGGGTTTTCAGCCACTAACACCATGTTTTTAAGCCTAGTCTAGAAATATGCCAATTATCATCGTATTCTCACACCGGGAGTCCCGTTATAACGCGGTTAGTTCCTACGAGTTAAATAGGTCCCGTGCGAGGTGTTGGACCCACTCAGGGTACCGTTCGGGGGCAGTTTCGAGTTTTAAACCACCAATGCCATGTTTTTAAGCCCAAGTCTAGATATATGCAAATTATCATCGTATTCTAAAAGTGGAAGTCCCGTGATCGCGTGGTGCGTTCCAACGAGTTATTGGTCCCGTGCGAGGTGTTGGTACCACTCACAAGGCATTTCCGGGGCTGTATCGGGTTTTCACCCACCAACGCCATGTTTTTAAGCCTAAGTCTAGAAATATGCAAATTATCATTGTATTATCAAACTGGGAGTCCCGTGATCGCACGATAAGTTCCTTCGAGTTACATTGGTCCCGAACGAGGTCTTGGTACCACTCACGGGGCCGTTCGAGGGCTGTTTCAGGATTTCACCCACGAACGCCATTTTTTAAACCTAAGTTAAGAAATATACAAATTATCATCGAATTCTAAAATCGGGAGTCCCATGATCGCACGATCAGTTTGTACGAGTTACATTGATCCCGTATGAAGTGTGTGTGCATCTCACGGGGCCGTTTGGGGGCAATTTTGGGTTTTCACCCTCTAATGCCATGTTTTGCTTAAATCCTGATATTTTTAAATTATCATTGTATTCTCAAACTGAGAGTTCTGTGATTTCGCGATCAGTTCCTATAACTTATACTGGTCTCGTGCGAGGTGTTGGTGCCACTCACGGGGCTGTTTCTGGTTTTCACCCTCTAACGCCATGTTTGGAAGCCTAAGTCTAGAATATGCAAATAATCGTCGTATTCTAAAACCAGGAGTCCCGTGATTGCGCCGTAAGTTCCTACGAGTTACATTAGTCCCGCGCGAGGTGTTGGTGCCACCCACGGGGCCGTTCGGGGGCTGTTTCGGGTTTTCACCCACTAACGTCATGTTTTGCTTAAGTCCTGATATTTTTAAATAATCGTCTTATTCTCAAACCGAGAGTCCCGTGATTGCGCGATAAGTTCCTTTGAGTTACATTGGTCCCGTACGAGGTCTTGGTACTACTCACGGGGCCGTTCGGGGGCTGTATCGAGATTTCACCCACGAACACCATTTTTTAATCCTAAGTCTAGAAATATACAAATTATCGTCAGTTTATACGAGTTACGTTGATCCCGGAAAAAGTGTTTGTGCGTCTCACGGGGCCGTTTTGGGGTTATTTGGGTTTTCACCCTCTAATGCCATTTATTGCTTAAATCGTGATATGTTTAAATTATCATTGTATTCTTAAATTGAGAGTTTTGTGATTTCGCAGTCAGTTCCTACAACTCATACTGGTCTCGTGAGAGGTGTTGGTCCACTCATGGGGCCGTTTGGGGTCTGTTTCGGGTTTTCACCCACAAACGCCATGTTTTGAAGCCTAAGTCTAGAATATGCAAATTATCATCTTACTCTAAAACCAGGAGTCCCGTGATCAGTATGAGTTGTAGGAACTGACTGCGAGTTACATTAGTCCTACGAGTTACATTAGTCCTACAACTCATACTGGTCTCGTGCGGTATGTTCCTACGAGTTACATTAGTCCTGTGCGAGGTGTTGGTGCCACCCACGGGGCCTTTTGGGGGCTGTTTCGGGTTTTCACCCACTAACGCCATGTTTTGCTTAAATCCTGATATTTTTAAATAATCATTGTATTCTCAAACCGAGAGTCCGGTGATCGCGCGGTCAATTCCTACGAGTTACATTGACTCCGTGTGAGGTGTTGGTGCCACTTACTAGGGCCGTTCGGGGGCTGTTTTGGGTTTTCACCCACTAACGCCATGTTTTTAAGCTTGTGTCTAAAAATCTGCAAATTATGGTCATATTCTCAATCCGTGAGTCCCGTGATTGCGCGATTAGTTTCAACGTGTTAAATAGGTCCCGTGCGAGGTGTTGGTGCCACTCACGGGGCCGTTCTGGAGCTGTTTTAGGTTTTCACCCACTAACGCCTTATTTTTCAGGCTGTCTAAAAATATGCAAATTATCGTTGTATTCACAAACTGTGAGTCCCGTGATCACGCTGTCATTCCACCAAGTTACATTTGTCTCGTGCGAGGTGTTGATGCCAATCACGGGCCCGTTCAGGGGCTGTTTCGAGTTTTCACCCACTAACACAATGTTTTTAAGCCTAAGTCTAGAAATATAAACATTATCATTTTATTCTCAAATCGGGACTCCCGTGATCGTGCGGTTATTTCCAATGAGTTACATTGGTCCCGTGCGAGGTTTTGGTGCGACTCATGGGGCCGTTCGGGGGCTGTTTCACCCACGAACGCCATGTTTTTAAGCTGAAGTCTAGAAATATACAAATTATGGTCGTATTCTCAAACCGAGAGTGCCGTGATCACGCGGTTAGTTCCAATAAATCACATTGTCCCGTACGAGATATTAGTGCCAATGACGGGGCCTTTCGGGAGCTGTTTCGAGTTTTCACCCACTAACGCCATGCTTTTAAGCCTAAGTCTAGAAATATGCAAATTATCTTCGTATTCTTAAATCCGGAGTCCCGTGATCGCGCGATCAGTTCCAACGAATCACATTGGTCCCGTGAAAGATGTTGGTGCCACTCACGGGGCCTTTCAGGGGCTGTATCGGGTTTTCACCCACTAACGCCATGTTTTTAAGCCTAAGTCTAGAAATATGCAAATTAACGTTGTATTCTCAAACTAGGAGTCCCATGATCGCGCGATAAGTTCCTTCGTGTTACATTGGTCCCGTACGAGGTCTTGGTAGCACTCACGCTGCCGTTTGGGGGTTGTTTCGGGTTTTCACCCACTAACGCCATGTTTTTAAATAAGTCTTGATATTTTTAGATAATCATCGTATTCTCAAATCGAGAGTCCCGTGATCGCGCGGTCAGTTCCTAGAGTTACATTGATCCCGTGCGAGGTGTTAGTGCCACTTACTAGGGCCGTTCGGGGGATGTTTCGAGTTTTCATCCACTAACCCCATATTTTTAAGCTTATCTCTAGAAATCTGCAAATTATGGTCATATTCTCAAATCAGGAGTCCCGTGATCGCGCGGTCAGTTCCAACGTGTTAAATTTGTCCCGTACGAGGTGTTGGTGCCACTCACGGGGCCGTTCGGAAGCTGTTTCAGGTTTTCACCCACTAACGCCTTATTTTTTAACCTAAGTCTAAAAATTTGCATATTATCATTGTATTCTCAAACTAATAGTCCCATGATCGCGTGGTCAATTCCAACGAGTTACATTGGTCCCGTGCGAGGTGTTGGTGCCGCTCACGGGGCCATTCGGAGGATGCTGCTGGTTTTCACTAACTAACGCCATGTTTTTAAGCCTAAGTCTAGAAATATGAAAATTATCATCGTATTCTCAAATCATGACTCCCGTGATTGCGCGATCAGTTCCAACGAATCACATTGGTCCCATGCGAGATGTTAGTACCACTCATGGGGCCATTCGGGGGCTGTTTCGGGTTTTCAGCCACTAACGCCATGTTTTTAAGACTAAGTCTAGAATTGCGCCAATTATCATCGTATTCTAAAACCAAGAGTCCCGTTATCACGCGGTTAGTTCGTACGAGTTAAATAGGTCCCGTGCGAGGTGTTGAACCCACTCACGGTGTCGTTCGGGGGCTGTTTCTGGTTTTAAACCACCAATGCCAAGTTTTTAAGCCCAAGTCTAGATATATGCAAATTATCATCGTATTCTGAAAGTGGAAGTTCCGTGATCGCGTGGTGAGTTCCAACGAGTTGTTGGTCCCGTGCGAGGTGTTGGTACCACTCACGGTGCCGTTCGTGGGTTATCTCGAGTTTTCACCCACTGAAGCCATGTTTTTAAGCGTAAGTCTAGAAATATTCAAATTATCGTCGTATTCTCAAATTGGGGGTCCCGTGATTGCGCGGTAGATTCCTACGACTTATATTGGCCCTGTGCGAGGTGTTGGTGCCACTCACGGGTTCGTTCGGGGGTTGATTTGGGTTTTCACCCACTAACACTTTTTTAAGCCTAAGTCTAGAAATATCCAAATTATCATCATTTTTTCAATCCGAGAGTCCCGTGATCGCGCGATCATATCCTATGAGTCACATTGGTCCCGTGCGAGGTGTTGGTGCCACTCACGGGGCCGTTCGGTGGCTGTTGCAGGTTTTCACACACTAACGCCATCCTTTTAAGCCTAAGTCTAGAAATTTGCAAATTATCATCATATTCTCTTAGCGGGAGTACCCTGATCATGGGGTCAGTTCCTATGAGTTACATTTGTCCCGTGCGAGGTGTTGGTGCCACTCACTAGGCCGTTCTTGGCTGTTTCGGGTTTTCTCTCACTAACGCCACATTTTTAATCCTAAATCTAAAAATATACAAATTATTATCGTATTCTCAAATCGGGAGTCCCATGATCGCGCGAGAAATTTTTACGAGTTACATTGGTCCCGTGCGAGGTGTTGGTGCCACTCACGGGGCTATTCGGGGGTTATTTCGGGTTTTCACCCACTAATGCCATGTTTTTAAGCCTATGTCTAGAAATATGCAAATTATCGCTGTATTCTCAAACTGGGAGTCCCGTGATCGCGCGATAAGTTCTTTGAGTTACATTGGGGCCGAACGAGGTGTTGGTACCACTCAGGGGCCGTTCGGGGGCTATTTTGAGTTTTCATCCACGAACGCCATTTGTTAAGCCTAAGTCTAGAAATATACAAATTATCGTCGTATTCTCAAACCGGCAGTCCCATGATCGCGCGGTCAGTTCCTACGAGTTACATTGGTTCCTTTTGAGGTGTTGGTGCCACTTACGGGACCGTTCGAGGGCTATTTCTGGTTTTCACCCATTAACGCCATGTTTTTAAGCCTAAGTCAAGAAATATGCATATTATCATCATATTCTGAAACAGGGAGTCCCGTGAGCATGAAACAGGGAGGCCGTTCGATGGTTGATTTGAGTTTTCACCCACTAACGCCATGTTTTTAATACTAAGTCTAGAAATATACAAATTATCATCGTATTCTCAAATCGGGAGTACAACGATCGTGCGGTCAGTTGCTACGAGTTACATTGTTCTCGTGCGAGGAGTTGGTGCCACTCACGAGGCCGTTCGGGGGTTGTTTCGGGTTTTCACCCACTAACGCCATGTTTTTAAGCCTAAGTTTAAATATATTCAAATTATCATCGTATTCTCAAACCGGGAGTCCCGTGATAGCGCGGTCAGTTCCTATGAGTTACATTGGTCCCATGCGAGTTGTTGGCCCCAATCACGGGGCCGTTCGTGGACTGTTTCGGATTTTCACCCACTAACGCCTTGTTTTTAAGCCTAAGTCTAGAAATATTCAAATTATCATGGTATTATCAACCCGAGAGTCCCGTGATCGTGCGGTTAGTCCCTACGAGTTACATTTTTCTCGTGCGAGGAGTTGGTGCAACACACGAGGCCGATCGGGGGTCGCTTCGGGTTTTCACCCACTAACGCCATGTTTTTAAGCCTAAGTCCAAAAATATTCAAATTATCGTCATTTTCTCAAATCGGGAGTCCCGTGATCGCGCGGTCAGTTCCTACGAGTTATATTGGTCTCGTGCGACGTGTTGGTGCCACTCAGGGGGCCGTTCGGGGGCTAATTTGGGTTTTCTCCCACTAACGCCATTATTTTAAGCTTAAGTCGAGAAATGTATAAATTATCATCGTATTCTCAAATTGGGAGTCCCGTGATCGCGCGGTGAGTTCCTAAGAGTTACATTGGTCTCATGCGAGTTGTTGGTGCCAATCACGGGAACGTTCGGGGATTGTTTAGGGTTTTAACCCACTAACCCCATGTTTTTAATCCTAAGTCTAGAAATATGCAAATTATCCCCGTATTCTTAAATCGGGAGTCCCATGATCACGCAGTCAGATCCAAATAGTTATATTGGTCCCGTGTGTGGTGTAGGTACCACTCACGGGAACGTTCGGTGGTTATTTCAGGTTTTCACTCACTAACGCCATGTTTAAGACTAAGTCTAAAAGTATGCAAATTATCATCGTATTTTAAAACCGGTATTCTGGTGATCGTGCGGTCAGTTCCTACAACTTATATTGGTCCTGTGCGAGGTGTTCGTGCCACTCACAGGTCCGTTCGGGGGCTGATTTGGGTTTTCACCCACTAACGCCATGTTTTTATGCCGAAGTCTAGAAATATACAAATTATCGTGGTATTCTCAAACTGGGAGTCCCGTGATTGCACGGTCAGTTCCGACGAGTTACATGGGTCCCGTGCGAAGTGTTTGTTCCTCTCATGGGGCCATTCGAGGGCAATTTCCAGTTTTCACCCTCTAACGCCATGTTTTGCTTAAGTTCTGATATTTTTAAATTATTATTGTATTCTTAAACCGTGAGTCCCGTGATCACGCCGTTAGTTCTTATGAGTTAGATTGGTCTCGTGCTAGGTATTGGTGCCACTCAAGGGGCCGTTCGGGGGCTGTATCGAGTTTTCACCCACTAACGCCATGTTTTTAAACCTATGTCTAGAAATATGCAAATTATCATTGTATTCTCAAACCGGGAGTCCCGTGATCGCGAAGTAAGTTTCTTTAAGTTACATTGGTCCGTACGAGGTGTTGGTACCACTCATGGGGACATTCGAGGGCTATTTCTGATTTTCAGCCACGAACTCCATTTTTTTAAGCCTAAGTTTAGAAATATACAAATTATCATCGTATTATCAAACCGGGAATCCCATGATTGCGCGGTCAGTTCCTATGAGTTACATTGAACACGTACGAAGTGTTTGTGACTCTCACAGGGCTGTTCGGGAGCTATTTTGTTTTTCACCCTCTAAAGCCATGTTTTTCTTAAGTCCTATTATTTATAAATTATCATCGTACTCTTAAACCGAGAGTTCCATGATTTCGAGGTCAGTTCCTTGGAGTTACATTGGTCCCGTGTGTGGTGTTGGTGTCACTCACGGGACCGTTCGGGGGCAGTGTTTGGTTTTCACCCACTAACACCATGTTTCTAAGCCTAGGTCTAGAAATATACAAATTATCATCGTATTCTGAAATCAGGAGTCCCGTGATAGCGTGGTCAGTTCCTATGAGTTTTATTGGTCACGTGTGAGGTATTGGTGCCACTCAGGGGGCCGTTCGGTGGCTGATTTGGGTTTCACCCACTAACGCCATGTTTTTAAGCCTAAGTCTAGAAATATAGAAATTATCATCGTATTCTCAAACCGGGAGTCCAGTGATCGTGCGGTCAATTCCTACGAGTTACATTGTTCCTGTGCGAGGAGTTGGTGCCACTCACGAAGACGTTCGGGTGTTGTTTCTGGTTTCACCCACTAACGCCATGTTTTTAAGCCTAAGTTTTGATATATGCAAATTATCATCGTATTCTAAAACCGGGAGTCCCGTGATCGCGCGATCAATTATTACGACTTATATTGTTCTTCTGCGAGGTGTTTGTGCCACTCACGGGGCCGTTCGGGGGTTGATTGGGGTTTTCACCCACTAATGCCATGTTTTAAGCCTAAGTCTAGAAATATTAAAATTATCATCGTATTCTCAAACCGGGATTCCCGTGATCGTGCGGTCAGTTCCTACGAGTTACATTGGTCCCGTACGAGGTGTTGGTGCCACTAACAGGGCTTTTCTGGGGCTATTTCGGGTTTTCACCCACGAATCCCATGTTTTTAAGACTAAGTCTAAAAATATTTAAATTATCATCGTATTCTCAAACTGGGAGTCTCGTGATCGCGCGATCAGTCCGTTCGACTTATATTGCTCCCGTGCGAGGTGTTCTTGCCACTCATGGGGCCGTTCTTGGGCTGATTTAGGATTGCACCCACTAATGCCATGTTTTTAAGCCTAAGTCTTGAAATATACAAATTATCATCGTATTCTCAAACCGGGAGTCCCGTGATCGCACGGTGAGTTCTTGTGAGTTACATTGGTCCCGTGCAAACTGTTTGTGCTTCTCACGGGGCCACTCGGGGGCAATTTCGGGTTTTCACACTCTAACGCCATGTTTTACTTAAGTCCTGATATTTTTAAATTATTGTCGTATTCTCAAACCCTCAGTCTTGTGACCACTAATGCCATGCTTTTAAGCCTAAGTCTAGAAATATGAACATTATCATCATATTCTCAAACTGGGAGTCCCGTGATCAGATGGTCAGTTCCTACAAGTTATACCGGTCCCGTGCGATGTGTTGGTGCCACTCACGGGGCCGTTCGGGGGTTGATTTGGTTTTTCCCCCATTAACGCCATGTTTTTAAGCTTAAGTCCAGAAATAAGAAATTTTTTATTGCATTCTCAAACCGAGAGTCCCGTGATCGCGCGATTAGTTCCTAAGAGTTATATTGGTCCCGTGCGAGTTGTTGGTGCCAATCACGGGGTTGTTCGGGGGCTATTTCGGGTTTTCACCCACTAACGCCATGTTTTTAAGCCTAAGTCTAGAAATATTCAAATTATCGTGGTATTCTCCAACCGCGAGTCCCGTGATCGCGCGGTCAGTTCCTACGAGTTACATTGGTCCCGTGCGAGGAGTTGGTGCCACTCACGAGGCCGTTCGGGGGTTGCTTTCGGGTTTTTACCCACAAACGCCATATTTTTTAGCCTAAGTCTAGAAATATTCAAATTATCATTGTATTCTCAAATCATGAGTCCTATGATCGCGCGGTCAGTTTGTACGAGTTAGATTGGTCCCGTGCGAGGTGTTGGTACCACTCACGGGGCCGTTCGGGGGCTGTTTCGAGTTTTCACGCATGAACGCCATGTTTCTAAGCTAAAGTCTAGAAATATGCAAATTATCATCATATTCTAAAACCGAGAGTCCCATGATCGCGTGGTTAGTTCCTATGAGTTATATTGGTCTCGTTTGAGGTATTGGTGCCACTCACGGGGCCGTTCGGTGGCTAATTTAGATATTCACCCACTAACGCCATGTTTTTAAGCCTAAGTATAGAAATATACAAATTATCATTGTATTCTCAGATCGGGAGTCCAGTGATTGTGCGGTCAATTACTATGAGTTACATTGTTCCCGTGCGAGGAGTTGGTGCCACTCATGAGGCCGTTTGGGGCTTGTTTCTGGTTTTCACCAACTAATGCCATGTTTAGATATATTCAAATTATCATCGTATTCTCAAATCGGGAGTCCTGTGATCGTGTTGCCAGTTCATACGACTTATATTGGTCTTATGCGAGGTGTTCGTGCTACTCACGGGGCTGTTCAGGGGTTGATTGGGGTTTTCACCCCTAATGCCATGTTTTTAAGTCTAAGTCTATAAATATTCAAATTATCGTCGTATTCTCAAACTGGGATTCCCGTGATCACGCAGTCAGTTCCTACGAGTTACATTGGTCCCGTACGAGGTGTTGGTGCCACTCACAGGGCCATTCCGGGGCTATTTCGGGTTTGACCCATGAACGCCATGTTTTTAAGACTAAGTCTAAAAATATGCAAATTATCATTGTATTATCAAACCGGGAGTCTTTTGATTGTGTAGTCAGTTCGTTTGACTTATATTGGTCCCGTGCGAGGTGTTCGTGCCACTCATGGGGCCGTTCGTGGGATGATTTGGGTTTTCACCTACTAACGCCATGTTTTTAAGCCTAAGTCTAGAAATATACAAATTATCATCGGATTCTTAAACCGAGAGTCCCATGATCGCGCGATGAGTTCCTACAAGTTACATTGGTCCTGTGCAAAGTGTTTGTGCTCCTCACGGGGCCATCCGGGGGCAATTTTGAGTTTTCACCCTCTAACGCCATGTTTTGCTTAAGTCTTGATAATTTTAAATTATCATCATATTCTCAAATTGGGAATCCCGTGACTTCGCGGTCAGTTCCTGCGAGTTACATTGGTCCCGTGCGAGGTGTTGGTGCCACTCATGTGGCCGTTTAGGGGTTGTTTATTGTTTTCACCCACTAACGCCATGTTTCTAAGCTAAAGTCTAGAAATATGAAAATTATCTTCGTATTCTAAAACCGGGAGTCTCGTGATCTCGTGGTCAGTTCCTAGGAGTTACATTGGTCTCGTGTGAGGTACTGGTTCCACTTACGGGGCCGCTCGATGGCTGGTTTGGGTTTTCACCCACTAACGCCATGTTTTTAAGCCTAAGTCTTGATATATACAAATTATCATCCTATTCTCAAATTAGGAGTCCAATGATCGCGCTGTCAGTTCCTACGAGTTCCATTGTTACCGTGCGAGGTGTTGGTGTCAATCACGGGGCCGTTCGGGGGTTGTTTCAGGTTTTCACCCACTAACGCCATGTTTTTTGGCCTAAATCTAGAAACATTCAAATTATCTTCGTATTCTCAAATCGGGAGTCTCGTGATCGCGTGGTCAGTTCTTACGACTTATATTGGTCTTGTGCGAGGTGTTCGTGCCACTCACGGGGTCGTTCGGGGGTCTATTGGGGTTTTCACCCACTAATGCCATGTTTTTAAGTTTAAGTCTAAAAATATTGAAATTATCGTCATATTCTCAAATCGGGATTCTCGTGATCGCGTGGTCAGTTTCTACGAGTTACATGGGTTCCGTGGAGGTGTTGGTGCCACTCACGGGACCGTTTCGGGGCTATTTCGGGTTTTCACCCATGAACGCCATATTTTTAAGACTAAGTCTAGAAATATGCAAATTATCATCATATTCTTAAACCGGGAGTCCCATTATCGCGCTGTCAGTTCCTACGAGTTACATTGATCCCGTACGAATTGTTTGTGCCTCTCACAGGGCCGTTCGGACCTATTTCTGGTTTTCACCCTCTAATGCTATGTTTTGCTTAAGTCTAGTTATTCTTAAATTATCATCGTATTCTCAAACCGGGAGTTTCGTGATTTCGCGGTCAGTTCCTACCAGTTACATTGGTCCCGTGCGAGGTGTTGGTGCCACTCTCGGGACCGTTCGGGGGCTATTTCTGTTTTTCACCCACTAACACCATGTTTCTAAGCCTAAGTCTAGAAATATACAAATTATCGCGATATTTTAACAGCGGGAGTCTCGTGATCGCGTGGTCAGTTCCTATGAGTTATATTGGTCTCGTGTGAGGTATTGGTGCCACTCACGGGGTCGTTCGGTAGCGGATTTGGGTTTTCACCCACAAACGCCTTATTTTTAAGCCTAAGTCCAGAAATACACAAATTAGCATCGTATTCTCAAACCGGGAGTCCAGTGATCGTGCGGTCAGTTCCTACGAGTTACATTATTCTCGTGCGAGGAGTTGGTGTCACTCACGAGGACATTCGGGACTAACGCCATGTTTTTAAGTATATGTTTAGATATATGAAAATTATCTTCATATTCTCAAATCGAGAGTCCCGTGATCGCGCGGTCAGTTCTTACGACTTATATTGGTCTTGTGCGTGGTGTTCGTGCCACTCACGGGGCCGTTCGGGGGTTGATTGGGGTTTTCACCCACTAATGCCATTTTTTTAAGCTTAAGTCTAGAATTATTGAAATTATCGTCAAATTCTAAAATCGGGATTCTCGTGATCGCGCGGTCAGTTCCTACGAGTTACATTGGTCCCGTGCGTGGTGTTGATGCCACTCACAGGGCCGTTCCGTGGCTGTTTCGGGTTTCACCCTCGAACGCCATGTTTTTAAGACTAAGTCTAAAAATTTGCAAATTATCATCGTATTCTCAAACCGGGAGTCTCGTGATCGCGCGGTCAGTTCTTTTGACTTATATTTGTCGAGTGCGAGGTGTTCGTGCCACTCATGGGGTCGTTCGTGGGATGATTTGGGTTTTCACCCACTAACGCCATGTTATTAAGCCTAAGTCTAGAAATATACAAATTATCATCGTATTCTCAAAACGGGAGTCCCATGATCACGCAGAGAGTTCTTATGAGTTACATTGGTCCCGTGCAAAGTGTTTGTGGTTCTCACGGGGCCGTTCGGGGGCAATTTCGAGTTTTTGCCCTCTAACGCCATGTTTTGCTTAAGTCCTCATATTTTTAAATTATTGTCGTATTCTAAAAACCTGAGTCCCGTGGTCACACGGTCAGTTCCTACGAGTCACATTGGTCCCATTCGAGGTGTTGGGGCCACTCACGGGGCCGTTCGGGGGTTGTATCAGGTTTTCACGCACTAACACCATGTTTTTAAGCCTAGGTCTAGAAATATGAAAATTATCATTGTATTCTAAAATTGGGAGTCCTGTGATCGTGCGATAAGTTCCTTCGAGTTACATTGGTCCCATACGAGTTGTTGGTACCACTCACGGGGCCGTTCGGGGGCTATTTTGAGTTTTCACCCATGAATGCCATTTTTTAAACCTAAGTCTAGAAATATACAATTTATCATCATATTCTCAAACGGGAGTCCCATGATCATGCGGTTAGTTCCTACGAGTTACATTGATCCCGTACGAAGTGTTTGTGCCTCTCATGGGGCCGTTCGGGGGCTATTTTGGGTTTTCACCCTCTAATGCCATGTTTTGCTTAAGTCATGATATTTTTAAATTATCATCGTATTCTCAAACCGGGAGTTTCTTGATTTCACAGTCAATTCCTACGACTTATATTGGTCTCCTGCGAGGTGTTGGTGCCACTCACGGGGCCGTTCGGGGGCTGTTTCTGGTTTTCACCCACTAATGCCATATTTTTCAGCCTATGTCCAGAAATATGCAAATTATCATCGTATTATAAAATCGAGAGTCCCATGATCGCGCCGTCAGGTCCTACGACTTACATTGGTCCCGTGCGAGGTGTTGGTGCCACTCACGGGGCCGTTCCCGGGTTGATTTTGTTTTTCACCCACTAATGCTATATTTTTAAGCCTAAGTTCAGAAATATGAAAATTTTTGTCGTCTTCTCAAACCGGGAGTCTCGTGATCGCGCAATCAGTTCGTAAGCATTTCATTGGTCCCGTGCGAGTTGTTAGTGCAAATCAAGGGGCCGTTCGGGGGATATTTTGGGTTTTCACCCACTAACGCCATGTTTTTAAGCCGAAGTCTAGAAATATTCAAATTATCGTGGTATTCTCAAATCGGGAGTCCCGTGATCACGCGGTTAGTTCCTATGAGTTACATTGGTCCCGTGCGAGGAGTTGGTGCCACTCACGAGGCCGTTCATTGGTTTCTTCGAGTTTTCACCCACAAACGCCATGTTTTTAAGCTTAAGTATAGAAATATTCAAATTATCATTGTATTCTCAAATCAAGAGTCCCGTGATCGCGCGGTCAGTTCCTATGAGTTACATTGGTCCCTTGCGAGGATTTCGTGCCATTCACGAGGCCGTTTGGGGGTTGTTTCGGGTTTTTACCCACTAACGTCATGTTTTTGAACATAAGTCTAGATATATGCAAATTATCATCGTATTCTCAAACTGGGAGTCCCGTGATCACGTGATCAGTTCTCACGACTTATATTGGTCTCGTGCTTGGTGTTCGTGCCACTCACGAGGCCGTTTGGGGGTTGATTTGGGTTTTCACCCACTAACGCCATGTTTTAAGCCTAAGTATAGAAATATTCAAATTATCATCGTATTCTCAAATCGGGAGTCCCGTGATTGCGCGGTCAAATCTTACGACTTATATTGATCCCGTGGGAGGTGTTCGTGCCACTCACGGGGCTGTTTGAGGGTTGATTTGGGTTTTCACCCACTAACACCATGGTTTTATGCCAAAGTCTAGAAATATTGAAATTATCGTGGTGTTCTTAAACCGGGAGTCCCATGATCGCGCGGTCAGTTCCTACGAGTTACATCGGTCCTGTGCGAGGAGTTGGTGCCACACACGAGGCCGTTCAGGGGTTGCTTCGGGTTTTCACCCACTAACGCCATGTTTTTAAGCCTAAGTCCAGAAATACGCAAATTATCATTGTATTCTCAAATCGGGAATCCCGTGATCGGACGGTCAGTTCCTACGAGTTATATTGGTCCCGTACGAGGTGTTGGTGCCACTCACGGGGCCGTTCGGGGGCTGATTTGGGTTTTCAGCCACTAATGCCATATTTTCAAGCCTAAGTAGAGAAATATTTAAATTATAATCGTATTCTCAAATCGGGAGTCCCGTGATCGTGTGGTTAGTTCGAACGAGTTACAATTGTCCCATACGAGTTGTTGGTGCCAATCATGGGGCTGTTCGGGGGATGTTTCGAGTTTTCACCCACTAATGCTATCTTTTTTAGCCTAAGTCAAATATTCAAATTATCATGGTATTCCCTAATTGGGAGTCTCGTGATCACGCGATCAGTTCCTACGAGTTACATTGTTCCCGCGCGAGGAGTTGGTGCCACTTATGAGGCCTTTCGGGGGTTGCTTCGAGTTTTCACCCACTAACACCATGTTTTTAAGCCTAAGTCTAGAAATATTTAAATAATCATTGTATTCTCAAACCGGAAGTCCTGTGATCGCGCGATCAGTTCTTACGACTTATATTAGTCCCGTGCGAGGTGTTCGTGCCACCCACGGGACCGTTTGGAGGCTGATTGGGGTTTTCACCAACTAACGTCATGTTTTAAGCCTAAGTCTAGAAATATTCAAATTATCGTCGTATTCTCAAACCAGGAGTCTCGTGATCGCTCGATCAATTCCTACGAGTTACATATTCCTGTGCGAGGTGTTGGTGCCACTCACGGGGCCGTTCGGGGGCTGTTAAGGGTTTTTACCAACTAACGCCACATTTTTAAGCCTAAGTCTAAAAATATGCAAATTATCATCGTATTCTAAAATCGAGAATCTCGTGATCGCGCAGTCAGATCCCACCAGCTATATTGGCCCCTGTGTGAGGTGTTGGTGCCACTCACGAGGTCGTTCGGGGGTTGTTTCGGGTTTTCACCCACTAACTCCATGTTTTTAAGACTAAGCCTAAAAATATGCAAATTGTTGTCGTATTCTCAAACTGGGAGTCTCGTGATCGCGCGCTCAGTTCCTCGACTTGTATTGGTCCCGTGGGAGGTGTTTGTGCCTCTCACTGGGCCATTCGAGGGTAATTTCGGGTTTTCACCCTCTAACGCCATGTTTTTCTTAAGTTGTGATATTTTTAAATTATCGTCGTATTCTCAAACCATGAGTCCCGTGATCGCGCGGTCAGTTCCTATGAGTTACATTGGTCCTGTGCGAGGTGTTGATGCCACTCAGGGGGCTGTATCAGGTTTTCACCCACTAACGCCATGTTTTTAAGCCTAAGTCTTGAAATATGCAAATTATTGTTGTATTCTCAAACTGGGAGTCCCGTGATCGCGCGGTAAGTTCCATAGAGTTACATTGGTCCCGTACGAGGTGTTGGTACCACTCACGGGGTCGTTCGGGGGTTGTTATAGGATTTCACCCACTAATGCCATATTTTTAAGCCTTAGTATAGAAATATACAAATTATCGTCGTATTCTTCAACCGAGAGTCCCATAATTATGCGGTCAGTTCCTATGAGTTACATTGATCCCGTACGAAGTGTTTGTGCCTCTCACAGGGCCGTTTGGGGGCTATTTTGGTTTTTCACCCTCTAATGCCATGTTTTGCTTCTATGTTGATATTTTCAAATTATCGTCGTATTCTTAAATCGGGAGTTCCGTGATTGTGCGATTAGTTCCTAGGAGTTACGTTGGTATTGTGTGAGGTGTTACTGCCACTCACAGGGCCGTTCGGGGGCTGTTTCTGGTTTTCACCCACTACGACCATGTTGGTAACCCTAAGTCTAGAAATATGCAAATTATCTTCGTATTATGAAATCGAGAGTACCGAGATCGCGCGATCAGTTTTCTAGGAGTTATATTGGTCCCGTGCGAAGTGTTTCTACTTCTCACGGGGTCGTTCGAGGGCTATTTCGGGTTTTCACCCTCTAATGCAATGTTTTGCTTAAGACCTGATATTTTTAAATTATCACCGTATTCTCAAATCGAGAGTTTCGTGATCGCGTGGTTAGCTCTTACGATTTACATTGGTCCCTTGCGAGGTGTTGGTGCCACTCACAGGGCCATTCGGGTTTTTACCCACTAACGCCATGTTTTTAAGCCTAAGTATAAAAAATTGCAAATTATTGTAGTATTCTCAAACCAGGAGTCCCGTGATCGGGCGGTCAGTTCCTACGAGTTATATTGCTCCCGTGAGAGGTGTTGGTGCCACTCACGGGGCGGTTCGGCGGCTGTTTCGGGTTTTCACCCACTAACGCTGTGTTTATAAGCCTAAGTCTAGAAATATGTAAATTATCATTATATTTTCAAATTGGGAGTCCCGTGATCGCGTGATCAGTTCCTAGGTGTTACATTCTCCCCGTGCGAGGTGTTGGTGTCACTCACGGGGTAGTTTAGGGGTTGTTTTGGGTTTTCATCCACTATTGCCATGTTTTTAAGCCTAAATTTAGAAATATGCCAATTATCATCGTATTCTCAAAACCGAAGTCCCGTGATCGCACGATAAGTTCCTACGAGTTACATTGGTCCCATACGAGGTGTTGGTGCCACTCCTGGGACCGTTCGGGAGTGTTTTGGGTTTTCACCCACTAACGCCATCCTTTTAAGCCTAAGTGTAAAAATATGTAAATTTTCATCGTATTCACAAACCGAGAGTCCCATGATCCCGCGGTATGTTCCTATGAGTTACATTGGTCTCGTGCGAGGTGTTGGTGCCACTGACGGCTCCGTTCGGTGGCTGTTTTGAGTTTTCACCCACTAATGCCATGTTTTGCTTAAGACCTCATATTTTTAAATTTTCATCATATTCTCAAACCGGGAGTCCCGTGATCGTGTGATTAGTTCCAACGAGTTACATTGGTCCCGTGCGAGGTGTTGGTACCACTCACGGGGTCGTTCGGGGGCTATTTCGGGTTTTCACCCACTAACGCCATGTTTTTAAGCCTAAGTCTAGAAATATGGAAATTATCGTCGTATTCTCAAATCGGGAGTCCTCCGGTGATCGTGCGGTTAGTTCCAACGAGTTATATTGGTCCCGTGTGAGGTGTTGGTGCCACTCACGGGGCCGTTCGGGGGATGTTTCGGGTTTTCACCTACTAATACCATATTTTTAAGCCCAAGTCTAAAAATATGAAAATTATTGTCGTATTCTAAAATCGGGAGTCCCGTGATCGCGCGGTCAGTTCCAACGTGTTATATTGGTCCCATGCGAGGTGTTGGTACCACTAACGGGGCCACTTGTGGGTTTTCTCGAGTTTTCACCCACTGACGCCATATTTATAATCCTAAGTCTAGAAATATGCAAATTATCATCGTATTTTCAAAACGGGAGTCCTGTGATCGCGCGGTAGATTCCTACGAGTAACATTGGACCTGTGCGAGGTGTTAGTGCCACTCACGGGGCCGTTCGGGGGCTATTTCAGGTTTTCACCGACTAACGCCATGTTTTTAAGACTAAGTCTAGAAATATGAAAATTATCGTCGTATTCTCAAATCGGGAGTACCATGATCGCACGGTCAATTCCTAGGAGTTACATTGGTCCCGTGCAAAGTGTTTGTGCCTCTCACAGGGTCGTTCGGGGGCAATTTCGGATTTTGACCCTCAAATGTCATGTTTTGCTTAAGTCCCGATATTTTAAAATTATCATCATGTTCTCAAACCGAGAGTCCTGCGATCACACGGTCAGTTCCTACAAGTTACATTGGTCCCGTGCGAGGTGTTGGTGCAGCTCACTAGGCCGTTCGGGGGCTGTTTCAGGGTTTCACCCATCAACGCTACGTTTTAAGCCTAAGTCTAGAAATATACAAATTATCGTTGTATTCTCAAATTGCGAGTCCCGTGATCGTGCGGTAAGTTCCTTCGAGTTACATTGGTCCCGTATGAGGTGTTGGTACCACTCACGGGTCGTTCGAGGGCTGTTTCGGGTTATCACCCACTAACGCCATGTTTTTAAGCCTAAGTCTAGAAATATACAAATTATCATTGTATTCTCAAATCAAGAGTCCCATGATCGCGCGGTCACTTCCTATGAGTTACATTGATCCCATTCGAAGTGTTTGTGCCACTCACAGGGACGTTCGAGGGCAATTTTTGGTTTTCACCCACTAATGCTATGTTTTGCTTAAGTCCTCATATTTTTAAATTATTGTCGTATTCTCAAACCATGAGTTCTGTGATTACACGGTCAGTTCCTACGAGTTATATTTGTCCCATGCGAGGCGTTGTTGCCACTCACGGGGCCGTTCGGGGACTGTTTCTTATTTTCACCCACTACTGCCATGTTTTTATGCCTAAGTATAGAAATATGAAAATTATTGTCGTATTCTCAAATTGGGAGTCCCGTGATCACACGATCAACTCTTACGACTTATATTGGCCCCGTAAAAGATGTTGCTTCCACTCACGGGGCCGTTCGAGGGTTATTTTGGGTTTTCACCCACTAACGCCATGTTTTTAGGCCTAAGTCTCGAAATATGCACATTATCGTCCTATTCTCAAACTGGGAGTTCGTGATCGCGCGGTCAGTTCCAACGAGTTATATTGGTCCCGTGCGTAGTGTTTGTGCCTCTCACGGGGCCGTTCGAGGGATATTTCGAGTTTTCACCCTCTAATGCACTGTTTTGCTTAAGTCCTGATATTTTTAAATTATCATCATATTCTCAAACCAGGAGTTCCCTGATCGCGCGGTCAATTTTTACAAGTTACATTAGTCCCGTGTGAGGTGTTGGTGCCACTCATAGGGACGTTCAGAGGTTGTTTCGGGTGTTCACCCTCTAATGCCATGTTTTGAAGCCCAAGTCTAGAAATATGCAAATTATCGTCGTATTCTCAAACCGAAAGTCTCATGATCGTGTGGTAAGTTCCTACGAGTAAAATTGGTCCCGTACGAGGTGTTAGTTCCACTGACAGGGCCGTTTGGGGGCTGTTTCGAGTTTTAACCCACTAACGCCATGTTTGGTTTAAGTCCTTATATTTTGAAATTATTGTCGTATTCCCAAACTGGGAGTCCCGTGATCGGGCAATTAGCTCCTACGAGTTACATTAGTCCCGTATGAGGTGTTGGTGCCAGTCACGGGGCCGTTCGGGAGTTGTTTCGGGTTTTCACCCACTAACGCCATATTTATAAGACCAAGTCTAGATATATGTAAATTATCATCGTATTCTAAAATTGGGAGTCCCCTGATCGTGCGGTGAGTTCCAACGAGTTATTTTGGTCCCGTCCGAGGTGTTGGTACCTCTCACGGGGCCGTTCGTGGGTTGTCTCGGGTTTTCACCCATTGACGCCATGTTTTTAAGCTGAAGTCTCAATATATGCAAATTATCACTATATTCTCAAATCGGGAGTCCTGTGATCGCACAGGAGGTTCCTACGAGTTACATTGGCCCTGTGCGAGGTGTTGGTTCCACTCACGGGGCCGTTCGGGGGCTGTTTCGAGTTTTCACCCACTAACGCCATGTTTTTAAGCCTAAGTCGAGAAATCTACAAATTATCATTGTATTCTCAAACTGGGAGTCCCGTGATCGCACGATCAGTTCCTATGAGTTACATTGGTCCCATACGAAGTGTTTGTGCCTCTCACAGGGCCGTTTGGGGGTTATTTCGAGTTTTGATCCTCTAATGTCATGTTTTTCTTAAGTCCTGATATTTTTAAATTATCATCGTATTCGGAAGTCTTGCTATCATGCATTTAGTTCCCACGAGTTCCATTGGTCCCGTGCGAGGTGTTGGTGCCACTCACCGGGCCGTTCGACGGCTGTTTTAGGTTTTGACCCAGTAACGCCATATTTTTTAGCCTAAGTCTATTAATATACAAATTACCGTCGTATTCTTAATCCGGGAGTCTTATGATTGCGCGGTCAGTTCCTACGAGGTACATTGGTCCCGACTGAGGTGTTGGTGCCACTTACGAGGACGGTCGGGGGCTGTTTCGGGATTTCACCCACTAACGCCATGTTTTTAAGACCAAGTCTAGGAATATGCAAATTATCGTCGTATTCTCAAACTGGGAGTCCCGTTATTGTGCGATCAATTTCTACTAGTTAAATACGTTCCGTACGAGGTGTTGGTGCAATTCACGGGGCCGTTCGAGGGCTGTTTCCAGTTTTCACCCACTAACGCCATGTTTTTAAGCCTATGTATAGAAATATGCAAATTATCATCGTATTCTCAAACCGAGAGTCCCGTTATCGCGCGGTCAGTTCCATCGAGTTATATTGGTCCCGTGTGAGGTGTTGGTGCCAATCACGGGGCCGTTTAGGAGCTGTTTTGGGTTTTCACCCACTAACACCAAGTTTTTCAGCCTAAGACTAGAAATATGCAAATTATCGTTATATTCTCAAACTGGGAGTCTCGTGATCGCACGGTCATTTCCAATGAGTGAAATTAGTCCCGTACGAGGTGTTAGTGCCAATCACGGTGCCGTTCGGGGGTTGTTTCGGGCTTTCTCCCACTAATGCAATGTTTTTAAGCCTAAGCCTATAAATATACAAATTATCATCGTATTCTCAAATCGGGAGTCCCGTGATCGCGCGATCAGATCCAACGAATTACAATGGTCCCGTGGGAGGTGTTTGAACCGCGTACTGGGCCATTCGGGGGCTGCTTTGGGTTTTCACCCACTAACGCCATGTTTTTAAGCCTAAGTCTAGAAATGTGCAAATTATCATCATATTCTCAAATTAGGAGTCCTGTGATCACGCGGTCAGTTCTAAAGAATCACATTAGTCCCGTGAAAGATGTTGTGCCACTCACGGGGCCTTTCGGGGGGTGTATCGGGTTTTCTCCCACTAACATAATGTTTTTAAGCCTAAGTCTAGAAATATGAAAATTATCATTGTATTCTCAAACTGGGAGTCCCGTGATCGCGCGATAAGTTGTTTCGAGTTACATTGGTCCCGTACGAGGTCTTGGTACCACTCACGGGACCGTTCGGGGCTGTTTCGGGATTTCACCCACGAACGCCATTTTTTAAGCCTAGGTTAAGAAATATACAAATTATCATCGAATTCTCAAATTGGGAGTCCCATGATCACACGGTCAGTTTCTACGAGTTACATTAATCCCGTACGAAGTGTTTGTGCATCTCACGGGGCCGTTTGGGGGCAATTTTGGGTTTTCACCCTATAACGCCATGTTTTTCTTAAACCCTAATATTTTTAAATTATCATTGTATTCTCAAACTGAGAGTTCTGTGATTTCGCGGTCAGTTCCTAGAATTTATACTGGTCTCGTGCGAGGTGTTGCTGCCACTCACGGGGCCGTTCGGGGGCTATTTCTGGTTTTCACCCACTAACTCCACGTTTTGAAGCCTAAGTCTAGAATATGCAACTTATCGTCGTATTCGGAAACTAGGAGTCCCATGATCGCGCGGTATGTTCCTACGAGTTACATTAGTCCTGTGCGAGGTGTTGGTGCCACCCACGGGTCCGTTCGGGGGATGTTTCGGGTTTTCACCCACTAACGCCATGTTTTGCTTAAGTCCTGATATTTTTAAATAATCGTCGTATTGTCAAACCGAGAGTCCCGTGATCGCGCGATAATTTCCTACGAGTTACATTAATCCCATGCGAGGAGTTAGTACCACTTACTAGGGCCGTTCAGGGGCTGTTTTGGGTTTTCACCCACTAACGCCACGTTTTTAAGCATATGTCTAGATATATGCAAATTATGGTCATATTCTCAAACCGGGAGTCCCGTGATCGTGCGGTCAGTTCCAACGTGTTAAATTATTCCCGTACGAGGTGTTGGTGCCACTCACGGGGCCGTTCGGGAGCTGTTTCAGGTTTTCACCCACTAACGCATTATTTTTTAGTCTGTCTAAAAATATACAAATTATCATTGTATTCTCAAACCGGGAGTCCCGTGATTGCGCAGTCATTTCTAACGAGTTACATTTGTCTCGTGCGAGGTGTTGATGCCAATCACGGGCCCGTTCAGGGGCTGTTTCTCGTTTTCACCCACTAACACAATGCTTTTAGGCCCATGTCTAGAAATATAAAAAATATCATTTTATTCTCAAACCGGGAGTCCCGTGATCACGCGGTTAGTTCCAACGAGTTATATTGGTCCAGTGCGAGGTGTTGGTGCGACTCATGGGGCCGTTCGGGGGCTGCTTCGGGTTTTCACCCACGAACGCCATGTTTTTAAGCCGAAGTCTAGAAATATGCAAATTATGGTCATATTCTCAAACCGAGAGTGCCATGATCACGCGATTAGTTAAAACAAATCACATTGGTCTCGTACGAGATGCTAGTGCCAGTCACGGGGCCTTTCGGGGGCTGTTTTGGGTTTTCACCCACTAACGCCATGCTTTTAAGCCTAAGTTTATAAATATGCAAATTATCGTCGTATTCTCAAATCGGGAGTCCCGTGATCGCGCGGTTAGTTCCAACGAACCACATTGGTCCCGTGAAAGATGTTGGTGCCACTCACGGGGCCTTTCTGGGGCTGTATCGGGTTTTCACCCACTAATGCCATGTTTTTAAGCCTAAGTCTAGAAATATGCAAATTATCATTTTATTCTCAAACTGGGAGTCCCGTGATCGCGCGATAAGTTCCTTTGAATTACATTGGTCCCATACGAGGTCTTGGTACCACTCACGGAGCCGTTCGGGGGCTGTTTCGGGATTTCACCCATGAACGCCATTTTTTAAGCCTAAGTCTAGAAATATTCAAATTATCATCGAATTCTCAAACCGAGAGTCCCATGATCGCACGGTCAGTTTCTATGAGTTACATTGATCCCGTACGAAGTGTTTGTGCATCTCACGGGGCCGTTTTGGGGCTATTTTGGGTTTTCACCCTCTAATGTCATGTTTTGCTTAAATCTTGATATTTTTAAATTATCATTGTATTCTCAAATCAAGAGTTCTGTGATTTTGCGGTCAGTTCCTACAACTTATACTGGTCTCGTGCGAGGTGTTGGTCCACTCACGGGGCCGTTCGGGGACTTATTCTGGTTTTTACCCACTAACGCCATGTTCTGAAGCCTAAGTGTAGAATATGAAAATTATTGTTGTATTCTGAAACCAGGAGTCCCGTGATCGCGCGGTAAGTTCCTACGAGTTACATTAGTCCTGTGCGAGGTGTTGGTTCCACCCATGGGACCGTTCGGTGGCTGTTTCGGGTTTTCACCCACTAACGCCATGTTTTGCTTAATTCCTGATATTTTTAAATAATCATCATATTCTCAAACAGAGAGTCCCGTGATTGCGAGATCAGTTCCTATGAATTACATTGATCCCGTGCGAGGTGTTGGTGCCACTTACTAGGGCTGTTCGGGGGCTGTTTCGGGTTTTCACCCACTAACGCCATGTTTTTAAGCTTATGTCTAGAAATATGGAAATTATGGTCATATTCTCGAACCCAGAGTCCCGTGATCATGCACTCAGTTCCAACGTGTTAGATTAGTTCCGTGCGAGGTGTTGGTGCCAATCACGGGGCCGTTTGGGAGCCGTGTAAGGTTTTCACCCACTAACGCCTTATTTTTCAGTCTGTCTAAAAATATGCAAATTATCATTGTATTCTCAAACCGGGAGTCCTGTGATCGCGCGATCATTTGCAACGAGTTACATTTGTCTCGTGCGAGGTGTTGGTGCCAATCACGGGCCCGTTCAGGGGCCGTTTCGAGTTTTCACCCACTAACACAATGTTTTTAAGCCGAAGTCTAGAAATATAAAAATTATCATTTTATTCTCAAATCGGGAGTCCCTTGATCACGCGGTCAGTTCCAACGAGTTATATTGGTCCCGTGCGAGGTGTTGGTGCGACTCACAGGGCTGTTCGGGTTTTCACCCACGAACGCCTTGTTTTTAAGGCGAAGTGTAGAAATATACAAATTATGGTCGTATTCTCAAACCGAGAGTGCCGTGATCGCGCGGTTAGTTCCAATAAATCACATTGGTCCCATACGAGATGTTAGTGCCACTCATGGGTCCTTTCGGGGGCTATTTTGGGTTTTCACCCACTAACGCCATGCTTTTAAGCCTAAGTCTAGAAATATGCAAATTATCATCGTATTCTCAAATCGAGAGTCCTGTGATCACGCAATCAGTTCCAAATAATCACATTGGTCCCGTGAAAGATGTTGGTGCCACTCACGGGACCTTTCAGGGGTTGTATCAGGTTTTCACCCACTAACGCCATGTTTTTACGCCTAAGTCTAGAAATATACAAATTATTATTGTATTCTCAAACTGGGAGTCCCGTGATTGCGCGATAAGTTCCTTCGAGTTACATTGGTCCCGTACGAGGTCTTGGTACCACTCACGGGGCCGTTAGGGGGCTGTTTCGGGTTTTCACCCACTAACGCCATGTTTTTAAATAAGTCCTGATATTTTTAAGTAATCGTCATATTCTCAAACCGAGAGTCCCATGATCGTGCGGTCAGTTCCTACTAGCTACATTGATCCCGTGGGAGGTGTTGATGCCACTTACTAGGGTCGTTCGGGGGATGTTTCGGGTTTTCACCCACTAACGCCATGTTTTTAAGCTTATGTCTTGAAATCTGGAAATTATGGTCATATTCTCAAATCGAGAGTCCCGTGATCGCGCGGTCAGTTCAAACGTGTTAAATTTGTCTTATTTTTTAGCCTATGTCTTATTTTTTTATCTGTTTCAGGTTTTCACCCACTAACGCCTTATTTTTTAGCCTAAGTCTAAAATTATGCAAATTATCCTTTTATTCTCAAATCGTGAGTCCCATGATTGTGTGGTCAGTTCCAACGAGTTACATTTTTCCCGTGCGAGGTGTCGGTGCCGCTCACGGGGCCATTCGGGGGTTGCTGCTGGTTTTCACCAACTAACGCCATGCTTTTAAGCCTAAGTCTACAAATATGCAAAATATCATCGTATTCTCAAACCGGGACTCCCGTGATCACGCTATCAATTCCAACGAATCACATTGGTCCCGTGCGAGATGTTAGTACCACTCACGGGGCCGTTCGGGGGCTGTTTCGGGTTTTCACCCACTAACGCCATGTTTTTGAGCCTAAGTCTAGAAATATGCAAATTATCGTCATATTCTCAAACTGGGAGTCCCATTATCACGTGGTTAGTTCCTACGAGTTAAATAGGTCTCGTGCGAGGTGTTGGACCCACTCACGGTGCCGTTCGGGGGCTATTTCGGGCTTTAACCCACTAATACCATGTTTTTAAGCCCATGTTTAGATTTATGCAAATTATCATCGTATTCTAAAAGTGGGAGTCCCGTGATCGCGCGATGAGTTCCAACGAGTTATATTGATCCCGTGCGAGGTGTTGGTACCACTCACGGGGCCGTTCATGGGTTATCTCGAGTTTTCACCCACTAACGCCATATTTTTAAGCATAAGTCTAGAAATATTCAAATTATCACCGTATTCTCAAATTGGGGGTCCCGTGATTTCCCGATAGGTTCCTACGAGTTACATTGGCCTTGTGCGAGGTGTTGGTGCCACTCACGGGGCCGTTCGGGGGCTGATTTGGGTTTTCACCCACTAACGCCTTGTTTTTAAGCCTAAGTCAAGAAATATTCAAATTATCATCATATTCTCAATCCGAGAGTCACGTGATCGTGCGATGACTTCCAACGAGTTACATTGGTCCCGAGCAAGGTAGTGGTGCCACTTTCGGGGCCGTTCGGGGGCTATTTCAGGTTTTCACCCACTAACGCCATATTTTTATTCCTAAGTCTAGAAATATGCAAATTATCATCTTATTCTCAAACCTGGAGTCCCATTATCGTTTGGTCAGTTCCTACTAGTTAAATATTTCCTGTACGAGGTGTTAGTGCCAATCACGGAGCCGTTCAGATGCTATTTTGGGTTTTCACTCAATAACGCCATGTTTTTAAGCCTATGTCTAGAAATATGAAAATTATCGTCGTATTCTGAAACCGGGAGTCCCGGTATCGCACGATAAGTTCCAACGAGTTACATTGGTCCCGTGCGAGGTGTTGGTGCCACTCACGGGGCCGTTCAGGAGTTGTTTCGGGTTTTCACCCACTAACGCCATTTGTTTAGCCTAACTCTAGAAATACGCAAATTATAATTGTATTCTCAAACCGGGAGTCCCGTGATCGCGCGGTCATTTCCCATGAGTTACATTGGTCCCGTGCAAGGTGTTGGTGCCAATCACGGTGACGTTCGGGGGCTATTTTAGTTTTCACCCACTAACTCCATGTCTTTAACCCTAAGTCTAGAAATATACAAATTATAAAAGTATTCTCAAATCGGGAGTCCTGTGATCACGCGATCAGTTCCAACGAATTACATTGGTCCCGTGCGAGGTGTTGGTGCCACTCACTAGGCCATTCGGGTGATGCGTCATCTTTTCACCCACTAACGCCATGTTTTTAGGCTTAAGTCTAAAAGTATGCAAATTATCGTCGTATTCTCAAACCAAGAGTTCCGTGATCACGCAGTCAGTTCCAACGAATCACATTGGTCCCGTACGAGATGTTGGTGCCACTCACGGGGTCGTTCGAGAGTTGTTTTGAGTTTTCACTCACTAACACCATGTTTTTAAGCCTAAGTCTAGAATATGCAAATTATCACCGTATTCTGAAATCGGGAGTCCTATGATCATGCAGTCCGCTCCAACGAATCACATTGGTCCCGTGCGAGATGTTGGTGCCACTCCCGGGGCCATTTGGGGGCTGTTTCTGGTTTTCACCCACTAACACCATGTTTTGTTTAAGTCAAGAAATATGCAAATTATCATCGTATTCTCAAATCGAGAGTCCTCTGATCGCGCTGTCAGTTCCTATGAGTTACATTGATTCCGTGCGAGGTGTTGGTGCCACTTACTAGGGTCGTTCGGGGGCTGTTTTGGATTTTCACCCACTAACTCCATGTTTTTAAGCCTATGTCTAGAAATATGCAAATTATGGTCATATTCTCAAAACGGGAGTCTCGTGATCGCGCGGTCTGTTCCAACGAGTTACATTAGTCCCGTGCGAGGTTTGGTGCCACTCACGGGGCCGTTCGGGAGCTGTTTCAGGGTTTCACCCACTAACGCCTTATTTTTCATCCTAAGTCTAGAAATATGAAAATTATCACTGTATTCTCAAACTGGGAGTCTCGTGATCGTGCGGTCTTTTCCAACGAGTTACATTGGTTTAGTGTGAGGTGTTAGTGCCAATCACGGGCCCGTTCGGGGGCTATTTTGGGTTTTCACTCACTAACGCCATGCTTTTAAGCCTGAGTCTAGAAATATAAAAAATATCATTGTATTCTCGAATCGGGAGTCCCATGATCACACGGTCAGTTACAACGAGTTACATTGGTCCCATGTGAGGTGTTGGTGCCACTCACTGGGCCGTTCGGGGGATCCCTCGAGTTTTCACCGACTAACGCCATGTTTTTAAGCCTAAGTCTAGAAATATGCCAATTATCGTTGTATTCTCAAATCGGGAGTTCCTGATCATGCAATTAGTTCCAACGAATCACATTGGTTCCGTGCGAGATGTTAGTGCCACTCACGGGGCCGTTCGGGGCTATTTCGGGTTTTCACCACTAACGCCATGTTTTTAAGCCTAAGTTTAGAAATATGTAAATTATCATCATATTCTCAAACTGGGATTCCCGTTGTCACGCGATCAATTCCTACGAGTTACATAGGTCCCGTACGAGGTCTTGGTGCCAATCACGGGGCCGTTCGGGGGCTGTTTCGGGTTTTCACCCACTAACGCCATGTTTTTAAGCCTATGTGTAGAAATATGTAAATTATTATCGTATTCTCAAACGGGGATTCCCGTGAGGCGCGGTCAGTTCTAACGAGTTACATTGGTCCCTGTAAGGACACAAGTCTCCGATTGAGTCTTAATGTAGTATTGGCTCAATTTCGGTCTAAAACATTTGAGTCATAGGATAGTGTTCTTGGTATCCATCCAAGCCCATGAAGTGTTATTTGAAGACATAGCGACGAAGTTTATAAAGCCTCATCATATGCCGAGTGTATTGTGCCTAGTTTCTACATCAACAACATTGTTCCAATGCTCCTAAGGTATCAATGCAATATATATATATATATATATATATATATATATATATATATGAGTTTGGAGATTTATTGGGTGTATTTTATAAAATTGTTTTAAAGACTTTGTTTTACTCAGAAAATATTTTTTAGGACTTTTCATAAAATGTTTTGGGCTTAATAATAATATTTTATTTTTCTGACACGTCGTTCGAACCACCTGGAATCTCGTTCAAACGAGATTTCCATGTCGTTCGAACGAAGTGGCATCTCGTTCGAACGAGATTGCTAGGTTGTTCGAACGAGAATTCTAACCAATTTCCTTTTTCCATTCTGGAACCTTGTTAGTAAAGTCGTTGGAACGAAAAGTCGTTCGAACGAAAACTCATTCGAACGAGATTTGGCGGGAACATGTATTTTGGCAGTTTTTTACGGTTTTCCCAATTTTCCCACTTCTTTTCCCCACTATCTTTTGACATAATTACTTAGTGCGGGAACCAACTCTTTTAAACCAACTTTTTCAGATTCCTCCATCTCCTAGAGAGAGTTTTAGAGAGTTTCAATTCCAAATGAAATAGTTGAAGTTTGAGTGTTTACTTTTTAAGAAAAATCCTTAAACACTTTTGTTTACACCAAATTGTTTAAGTTTATCCAAGTTCCTTAATATATATACTTTGCTTGGAGTTTTGGCACCGGTTTTATCTCTAACATTGGAAGAGTGTTTGGGTTTACTTCTACATCCCACAAATAAGAAGACTTCTTTGTTACTGCGGCATTCTCATACGGTGAAAGGAACCGTGTGTGGTTGATGGGTTCCTAAATGTTCGATCGGTGGATTTCGAGACCGCGGTGGACCTCCATGGTTATTCGCTAGGCAGAGGTGTGTACAAGAAGGAGCGTCGGGCTTGGACTGTCAATTCGAGTATTGTAAGTCTTACTGTCTTGTACTTGTAATACCGTACTTAGTATATTTGAGGCTAGGGCCGTCTGAGGTTTTTTCCCATTGTGGGTTTTTCCTCTTACATTGCGGCGTAGTGGTTATGTGTTTATTTTATCTTTTGCATATTCACATTAGATGCATGCTTAGGTAAAAAGATAAAATTGGTTTAAATCACTACTCATGTTAATTTGGTGCAAATTCAATTTGGGTAAAAGTTAATTTAATTCAAGTCATTAATTTTATTGGATTAAATTTGGTTTGGCCTAATCTGCAAAATTGAATATTTATTGTTAGGCAAATTTGTAGGACTTGGGTTGAGTTAATATGTTAAAGTGAAAAATGTATTTATTGATTAATTTAATTTCACTTTGAGTTAAGTTTCATTTTAATTGGAAAGAAATTAAAATTTGATTTATGTAAAATTTGTTGAGCCATTTTTATTCCGCATCTATAAAAGGAAATTGAAATGAATTTTTGATAATATTTTAAAAATTGGGGGTCATCATTTTCCAACAATTGGTATCAGAGCGGGATCGCTAAATTATTACGTTTAAGATCCTTTTAAATATTTTTGACAGAAATTGAATTTTTCCCATTTTCAGAATTTCTTATTTTTTATTGTTCCAACTATGCGTATTGGAAAGCGTGTTCAAAATTGGCACATAGGTCTATCGATGAGAGGGTTTGGTTATCAGTCGTTAATGGGTGGTCCCCACTTACAGATTTAGTAGATAATGAGCGTGTTCCCAAACCCACCGATAGATGGAGTGAGAATGAATTTAAACTTGCAAATTTTAATTCCCGTGGTTTAAATGACTTGTTTAGCGCGGTCACACCAGATGAATTCCATCGCATTATGACGTGTGAAAACGCTAAAGAAGCTTGCGATATTTTACAACTCACTCATGAAGGAACTAGTGTCGTAAATTCTTTGAAACTCCAAAACCTCGCCAGTCAATTTGAAACCATCAAAATGAATGAAAAAGAAACTTTTAATGAATTTTATTCTAGACTTTCCGATATAGTTAATTCATCTTTTAATTTGGGAGAGAAAATACTCGACAAGCGTGTACTAAAGAAAATTTTAAGGTCCCTACCCGATAGATTTATTCCTAAGGTGACCGTGTTAAATTCTTTACCCACTTTAGCCTCTACGAAATTAGAAGAGCTCGTAGGTGATTTACAAACCTATGAACTAGACATGTTTCACTCTAAAACTGAAAAGAAAATGGATAAGGGTGTTGCTTTAAAATCCCGAAAGGAGGAAAAACAAGCTGTAGAGAGTGACTCGGAAGATATGGTTATGTTTTCTAGGAAGTTTCAAAAATTTCTTAAATTTAACAAAGATAAATTTAAAAATGATTTTAAAAAATTTGAAAATTCTAAGCATCACAAAGCCGAGAAGATCCCTAAAAATTTTAATAAAAATTTAAATAGGGACAAGTCAAATAGTTGTTATGGTTGTGAAGGGTATGGCCATAGGGAAAAAGAGTTCCCCACTAAACTAAGGAGAGAGGGTAAGCAACCGATTTCTTTTATTGAAACCCTTAGTGATAGTGATAATGAAGTAGGACCCGATTCCCCCACTGACCCCAACTTTGTTGCTTTTATGGATAGCCATATGAGTGATAGTGAGCACTCTTCTATTGATGAAATTTTAACACATGACACTTCCAAGGTCAAAGTTTATGATTCCCTTGTTTTTTATGGTAGTGAGAGTGGATAAGAAAGAGAGAGTGAAAGTGAAAATGAGGTTGATGTGAGTGAACTTCAAATTGCATTTCAAGAATTATTTGAAGAATCTATTAAATTAAAAAGAACAAATTTGAAGTTAGAAGCAAGTTTAAGAGAGCGTGCTAAGGTCATTAATGAGAGTGCGTTAGTGTAAGACCTTTGAACACATGAGAGAGCTATTCGTGAGAAGATTGAATATGTAGAAGGCGAGAGAGATAGCCTTAAAGGTTTAATGGAATCCTTGAAAAAGGAGCATCTCGCATTTGAAGAGCGCAATATTTTATTAGAGTCTCACATTTTAGATTTAGAAAATAAACCAAAAAACTCTAGTAAAGTCAAATTTGATTTGGAGTGTCGTTTGGAGAAATTAGATAAAATATTAGGAACGGTTCAAATAAAAAATGACACTTGTGGTTTAGGCTTTGATACTTGTAATGAATCAACTTATAAAGCCAAAGCCAATGTTGTAGGAGAATCCTCTAGGAACAATGTAATAAATCATTCCTCAGGTAAGTCTTTTTGCCAAGTCTTTAGGTGCTCACATTGTGGTAAAAAAGGCCATCTTAAGAAATTTTGTTTTGATCTTAAACGAGGTCCAAGAAAATCCCATCGTAAGGCAACCAAGGTAGCCAAGATTCCTACACCCCGAGATCGTCATTCTTCATTAGTTTGGGTTAGGAGATCCGACTTGGTCGCTTTGCAAAATAGGATTTTTTATTCTCATTTACTTTCACATGCTTCCTCCCTTGCTAAATCTAAAGGTTGAATGCAATAGTTGTTTGCATACGTTAGCTTTTGTACTTCCTGCTAAATTATCATGCTAATTGTATACTTCTTAATCATTATTCTAGTCTATACTTCATGCTTTATCACATGCTAGAATTATTATTGTTGTTTATCTTTTGTATTATAGTTTGTCATTTTTGTTTGCATTAAATGAAAAATACAAAAAGATTTTTGTTTATCATTTGTGTTTTATTTTTTTGTAATTTAAGATTAATGAAAAAAAATGCAAATGATTTTTGTTTGTCTTTTGAGTACATATTTTTATTTTTGGTTAAAAATTGTCAAAAACTCAAAAAGTTTTTTTTTTGTGTATTTTAGTTTGACACACTGGCATATACTTGTCGTTGAATCCCTTCTTTTTTGCTTCCATGTGGCTAGAACTTTTGGTTTACATTGTCAATCATTTAAATGTTCTTTACCATGCTTACATGGAGTAGTTGGAATTTGTGTTCCTATAATGGATTCTTTTTTATATGCCTCAATTCACACATGCACGAGCTCACTTGAAATTTTAACTTTACATGAATATTTGAGCTTTGTGAGCTGTTCTCCTACCAATCTAGTCATCTACGTATTATGTGATCTAGGAGTACTAGTGCATGTTAAAATCCGTTGCACGTGAGATTTGTGTGAGATATAAAAAAATGATGTATATATATGTGCACGGGAAATATCATCCTTTGCGAGTATGCCACCGTTTGGAATGGACCTAAAAGAAATACGTGGTCCAAAGGCCTAAAAGATTAATGGCATTAACAAAAAAATCTTTGCCAAGGCCTACTTTGTTTTTATTGATATATTCATTCAAAAATAATATATGCTTATTGAGGGAGATTGTATGGTATATCAACGGTTTGCACAATGTCCATTTATCCTAGTTGTCCTTTCATTGTCATGACTCTATTGGTTTGCAGAATCATCAAAATTCTAGGCTAGTATGCATTGTGTATGTTTGTTCATTAAATTCAATTTATATTGTCACATGAGGTTATATTCAAATGTGATAAAGTTTGCAATCAAATGAGAACTCCGTGAACATGTTTTAAGTGATTGGGTCTAAATTTAATTGTTACTAGTTCACACCCCTACACTTCCATTTCCATATGACATATTTTTGCCATACGAGTGTGAAAAGATTATTGTATCTTGTGTCATGTGTGGTGCCTATACCTATATATATGTGAGTGTGCGTTAGTGATATTCATTATTGTCTACATATATATGGTATTTTTTCTTTGCCTTGCTTTCTAGTCCACCTATGCTTCTAATTCATAATTGGTATTTATATTGGTGCATATTTTGTTGATATCACATGCTTAGTATCATATGTATCACATTGGTATCATTTCTTTTTTGCATCTTCGTTGGTATACATTATTATTTTTCGGATTAGTTATGATTTTGTTGCCCATATGCCTTCATGGTCTTATCACTCTAAGCTTCGTGTTTAAATTAATTTTATCCTTTGTCTATTCCTGAACAAAGAGGGTGAGAATGATAGGTGGAGAAATTGTATCTAAACCAATTATAATCATATCTTAGTTTGGGAGATTTATCTTAGGAGATTTATCTTAGGAGGAGACGTATTTCTAAGTAGATCATTTGTTTGATAAAGGGGAGAATTAATTTAGGGGGAGTATTTATTTTAATTGCATTTAATATATTGATATTCCCTATGCATTTGATAGTTTGCTTAAGTGTGCAGGAATTCTTCTAAATGGAAACTTTCATCGTCAGCAAAGATATTGATCCTTGTGTTTTGAGTCAAGCTATGTAATTTTTATTTTGGGTGGGATATTTTTTTAGTCTAGTAGATCTTGACGGCCCTTTAGGATTTTTATTTAGTTTTTGTCCCGGGGGAGATTTGTAAGGACACAAGTCTCCGATTGAGTCTTAATGTAGTGTTGGCTCAATTCCGGACAAAAATATTTTGAGTCATAGGATAGTGTTCAAGTGTATCCATCCAAGCCTATTGCATGTTAGTTGAAGACGTAGCAGCCAAGTTTATAAAGCTTCATCATATGTCGAGTGTAGTGTGCCTAGTTTCTACGTCAACAACATTGTTCTAATTCTCCTTAAGTATGAATGCAATTTATATATATATATACAGGAGCTTGGACATTTATTGGGTGTATTTTATAAAGTTTTTATAAAATAGTTTTAACTACTTTGTTTAACTCAGAAAATATTTTTTAGAACTTTTCATAAAAAGTTTTGGGCTTAATAGTAATATTTTATTTTTCTGACACGTCGTTCGAACCACCTGGAATCTCGTTCAAACGAGATTGCCACGTCGTTCGAACAAACTGGAATCTCGTTCGAATGAGATTTCTAGGTCATTCGAATGAGAATTCTAACGAATTTCCTTTTTCCATTCCGGAACCTCGTTAGTAAAGTCGTTCGAACGTGATTTGGCGGGAACATGTATTTTGGCAGTTTTTTACGGTTTTCCCACTTTTCCTACTTCTTTTCCCCACTATCTTTTGACAGAATTACTTAGTACGGGAACCAACTCTTTTAAACCAACTTTTTCAAATTCCTCCATCTCCTAGAGAGAGTTTCAATTCCAAATGAAAAAAGTTGAAGTTTGAGTGTTTGCTTTTTAAGAAAAATCCTTAAACACTTTTATTTACACCTAATTGTTTAAGTTTATCCAAGTTCCTTAATATATATACTTTGCTTGTAGTTTTGGCACCTATTTTATCTCTACCATTGGAAGAGTGTTTGGGTTTACTTCTGCATCCCACAAAGAAGAAGACTTGTTGGTTGCTGCGGCGAAAGGCGCTGTGTGTGGTTGATGGATTCCTAGAAGTCCAATCGGTGGATTTCGAGACCGCGGTGAACCTCCTTGGTTATTCACTAGGCAAAGGTGTGTATAAGAAGGAGCGTTGGGCTTGGACAGAGTCACGTCGAGTGTTGTAAGTCTTACTGTCTTGTACTTGTAATACTGTACTTAGTGGATTTGAGGCTAGGGTCATCCGAGGTTTTTTCCCGTTGTGGGTTTTTCCTCGTACATCGTGGCATAGTGGTTATTTGTTTATTTTATCTTTTGCATATTCACATTAGATGCATGCTTAGGTAAAAAGATAAAATTGGTTTAAATCATTACTCATGTTTAATTTGGTGCAAATTCAATTTCGGTAAAAGTTAATTTAATTCAAGTTATTAATTTTATTGGATAAAATTTGGTCTGACCTAATTTGCAAAATTGAATATTTATTATTAGGCAAATTTCTAGGACTTGGGTTGAGTTAATATGTTAGAGTGAAATATGTATTTGTTGATTAATTTAATTTCACTTTGATTTAAGTTTAATTTTAATTTGAAAGAAATTAAAATTTGATATATGTAAAATTTGTTGGGCCGTCTTTATTCCGCATCTATAAAAGGAAATTGAAATGAATTTTTGATAAGATATAAAAAATTGGGGGTCATCGTTTTCCAACAGTCCCGTGCAAGGTGTTGGTGCGACGCACTGGGCCGTTCGGGAGCTGTTTCGGGTTTTCACCTACTAACGCCATGTTTTATAGCCTAAGTCTATAAATAAGAAAATTATCATTGTATTCCCAAGCCGGGAGTCCTGTGATCACGGGGTCATTTCCAATGAGTTACATTGGTCCCGTGTGAGGTGTTGGTGTCAATCACGGGGCCATTCGGGGTCTATTTTGGGTTTTCGCCCACTAACGCCATGTTTTTAAGACTATGTCTATAAATATACAATTTATCGTCATATTCTCAAATCGAGAGTCCCGTGATCACGCGGTCAGTTCCAACGAGTTACATTGGTCCCATGCGAGGGGTTGGTGCCACTCACGGGGCCGTTTAGGGGATGTTTCGGGTTATCACCCACTAACACCATGTTTTTAAGCCTAAGTCTAGAAATATGCAAATTATCGTCATATTCTCAAATCTATAGTCCCGTAATCGTGCGGTCAGTTTCAAGAAATCGCATAAGTCCCGTGCGAGATGTTGGTGCCACTCACGGGGCCGTTCGGGGATTGTTTCGGGATTTCACCCACTAACGCCATGTTTTTAAGCCTAAGTCTAGAAATATGAAACTTATCATCATATTCTGAAATTGGGAGTCCCGTGATCAATCGGTAAGTTCGTACGAGTTACATTGGTCCCGTGCGAGGTGTTGGTGCCACTCACGGGGCCGTTCGGGGGCTATTTCAGGTTTTCACCCACAAACGCCATATTTTGCTTAAGTCCTGATATTTTTAAATTATCATCATATTCTCAAATCGGGAGTCCCGTGATCGTGCGATCATTTCCTACGAGTTACATTGATCCCGTGCGAGGTGTTGGTGCCACTCACTCGAGTCGTTCGGGGGCTGTTTTGGGTTTTCACCCACTAATGCCATGTTCTTAATCCTATGACTAGAAATATGCAAATAATTGTCATATTCTCAAATCGGGAGTCCCGTGATAGCGTTGTCAGTTCCAACGCATTACATTAGTCCCGTGCGAGGTGTTGGTGCCACTCACAGGACCATTCGCGAGCTGTTTTGGGTTTTCACCCACTAATGCCATATTTTTTAGTCTAAGTCTAGAAATATGCAAATTATTGTTGTATTCTCAAATCGGGAGTCCCGTGATCACGCGGTTATTTCCAATGAGTTACATTGGTCCCGTGCGACGTGTTGGTGCCAATCACAGGGCTGTTCAGGGTTTGTTTCGGGCTTTCACCCACTAACGCTATGTTTTTAAGTGTAAGTCTAGAAATATACAAATTATCTTCCTATTCTCAGACCGGGAGTCTCGTGAGCACGCAGTCAGTTCTAACGAGTTACATTGGTCCCGTGCGAGGTATTGGTGCTGCTCACGGGGCCATTAGGGGGCTGCTGCTGGTTTTCATCAACTAACGCCATGCTTTTAAGCCTAAGTCTACAAATATGCAAATTATCTTCGTATTCTCAAATGGGGACTCCCGTGGTCGCGTGGCCAGTTCCAACATATCATATTGGTCCCGTGCGAGATGTTAGTGCCACTCACGGGGCCGTTCGGGGGCTGTTTCGAGTTTTCACCCACTAATGCCATGTTTTTATGCCTAAGTCTAGAAATATGCAAATTATCGTCGTATTCTCAAACTAGGAGTCCCGTGATTGCGCGGTAGGTTCCTTTGAGTTACATGGGCCCTGTGCGAGGTGCTAGTGCCACTTACGGGGCCGCTCGTGAGCTGTTTTGGGTTTTCACCCACTAACGCCATGTTTTTAAGCCAAAGTCTAGAAATATACAAATTATCATCGTATTCTCAAATCGATAGTCCTGTGATCACGCGGTCAGTTCATACTAGTTACATTGGTCCCGTGCGAAGTGTTTTTGCCTCTCACAGGGCCGTTCGGGGGATATTTTGGGTTTTGACACTCTAATATCATGTTTTGCTTAAGTCCTGATATTCTTAAATTATCGTCGTATTCGCATACCGGGAGTCCCATGATCGCGCGGTCAGTTCCTAGGAGTTACATTGGTCCCGTGTGAGGTGTTGGTGCCACTCACCGGGCCGTTCGAGGGACATTTCAGGTTTTCATCCACTATCACCATGTTAATTTGCCTAAGTCTACAAATATGTAAATTATCATCGTATTCTCAAATCGGGAGTTTCGTGATCGCGCGGTCTGTTCCTATGAGTTACATTGGTCCCGTGCGAGGTGTTGGTACCACTCACAGGGCCGTTCGGGGGCTGTTTTGAGTTTTCACCCACGAACGCCATGTTATTAAGCCCAAGTCTAAGAATATTCAAATTATCATTGTATTCTGAAATCGGGAGTCCCAAGATCGCGCGGTCAGTTTCTACGAGTAACATTGGTCCCGTGCGAGGTGTTGGGGCCATTCATGGGGCTGTTCGGGGGCTGTTTCGAGTTTCACCCACTAACGTCCTGTTTATAAGCCAAAGTCTAAAAATATGAAAATTATCATCATATTCTCAAACTGGGAGTCCCGTGATCGCGCGATCAGTTTCGACAAGTTACATTGGTCTCGTGGAAGGTGTCAGTGCCACTCATGGGGTCGTTTAGGGGCTGTTTTGGGTTTTCACCCACTAATGCCATGTTTTTAAGCCTATGTCTAGAAATATGCAAATTATCATTGTATTCTCAAACTGGGAGTCTCGTGATCATGCGATCAGTTCCTACGATTTATATTGCTCCCATACGAGGTGTTGGTGCCACTCAAGGGGCTGTTCGGGGGCTGTTTTTGTTTTTCACCCACTAACGCCATGTTTTTAAGCCTATGTCTAGAAATATATATATTACAGTCGTATTCTCAATCCGGGAGTCCCGTGATCGCGAAGGTTAGTTCCTACGTGTTACATTGGTCCCGTGAGAGGTGTTGGTGCCTCTCACGGGGCCATTTTGGGCTATTTCAGGTTTTCACCCATTAACGCCATGTTTTTAATGCTAAGTCTACAAATATGCAAATTATTGTCGTATTCTCAAACCAAGAGTCTCGTTATCACGCGATCAGTATCCTACGAGTTACATAGGTCCCGGACGAGGTGTTAGTTCCAATCACGAGGTCGTTCGGGGGATGTTTCAGCTTTTCACCAACTAACGCCATATTTTTAAGCCTATGTCTAAAAATATGCAAATTATCATGATATTCTCAAACCGGTAGTCCCGTGATCGTGCTTTCAGTTCCAAAGAGTTACATTTGTCCCGTGCGAGGTGTTGGTGCCACTCACGGGGCCGTTCGAGAGCTGTTTCGGGTTTTCACCCACTAATGCCATGTTTTTCAGCCTAAGTCTAAAAATATGAAAATTATCGTTAGATTATCAAACTGGGAGTCTTGTGATTATGCGGTCATTTCCAGTGAGTTACAATGGGCCTGTGCTAGGTGTTGGTGCTAATCACGGGGCCGTTCGGGGGCTGTTTCGGGTTTTCACCTACTAACACCATGTTTTTAAGCCTAAGTTTAGAAATATAAAAATTATTGTCGTATTCTCAAATCGGGAGACCCATGATTGCGCGATCAGTTCCAATGAGTTACATTGCTCCTGTATGAGGCGTTGGAGCCACTCACGGGGCAGTTCGGGGGCTGCTTTATGTTTTCACCCACTAACGCCATATTTTTAAGCCTAAGTCTAGAAAGATGCAAATTATCGTCGTATTCTCAAACCGGGAGTCCCGTGATTGCGCCATCAGTTCTAACAAATCACATTGGTCCCGTACGAGTTTGTTAGTGCCACTCACGGGGCCGTTCGGGGTCTATTTTGGGTTTTCACCCACTAACACCATGTTATAAAACCTAAGTCTAGAAATATGAAAATTATAATCGTATTCTCAAACCGGGAGTCCCGTGATCGCGCGGTCATTCCCAACGAGTTACATTGGTCCCGTGCGAGGTGTTGGTACCACTCACGGGCCGTTCAGGGGATGCTGCGTGTTTTCACCCACTAACACCATTTTTTAAGCCCAAGTCTAGAAATATGCAAATTATCATCATATTCTCAAATCGGGAGTCCCGTAATCCCGCGGTCAGTTCTAACGAATCACATTGCTCCAGCGCGAGATGTTGGTGCCACTCATGGGGCCGTTCGGGGGTTGTTTCGGGTTTTCACTCACTAACGCCATATTTTTAAGCCTAAGTCTAGAAATATGAAAATTATCAACATATTCTAAAACTGGGAGTCTCGTGATCGCACGATAAGTTCCTACGAGTTACATTGGTCCCGTGCGAGGTGTTGGTGCCACTCATGGGGCCATTCGGGGGTTGTTTTGGTTTTTCACCCACTAATGCCATGTTTTCCTTAAGTCCTGATATTTTTAAATTTTCCTCGTATTCTCAAATTGGGAGTCCCGTGATCGCACGATCAGTTCCTACAGGTTACATTGATCCTTTGTGAGGTGTTGGTGCCACTCACGGGGTCGTTCAGGAGCTGTTTTGGGGTTTCACCCACTAACGCCATGCTTTTAAGCCTATGACTAGAAATAAGAAAATCACCATCATATTCTCAAATCGGGAGTCCCATGATCACGCGGTTAGTTCCAACGAGTTACATTGGTCCCGTGCTACGTGTTGGTGCCACTCACGGGGTCCTTCGGGGGCAGTTTTGGGTTTTCATCCACTAACGCCATGTTTTGCTTAAGTCCTGATATTTTTAAATTATCATCGTTTTCTCACATTGGGAGTATCGGGATCACGCGGTCAGTTCCTACGAGTCACATTGATCCCCTGCGAGGTGTTGGTGCCACTCACTGAGGCCGTTCGGGGGCTGTTTTGGGTTTTCACCTAATAAAGCTATGTTTATAAGCCTATGTCTAGAAATATGCAAATTATCATCATATTCTTAAATCGAGAGTCCCCTGATCGCGCGGTCAGTTCCAACGAGTTACATTAGTCCTGTGCGTGGTGTTGGAGACAATCACAGGGCGGTTTAGGGTCTGTTTCGGGGTTTCACCCACTAACGCAACGTTTTAAGCCTATGTCTATAAATATACAAATTATCTTTGTATGCTCAAATCGGGAGTCTCGTGAGCGCGCGATCAGTTCCAACGAGTTATATTGGTCACGTGCGAGGTGTTGGTGCCACTTATGAGGTCGTTCGGGGGCTGTTGTTGGTTTTCACCAACTAACGCCATGCTTTTAAGTCTAAGTCTAGAAATATGCAAATTATCATCGTATTCACAAATCGTGACTCCCGTGATCTTGCGGTGAGTTCCAACAAATCATATTGTCCTGTGCGGGATGTTCATGCCACTCACGGGGCCGTTCGGGGGCTGTTTCGGGTTTTCACCCACTAAAGCCATGTTTTTAAGCCTAAGTCTTGAAATATGTAAATTATCATCGTATTCTAAAATCGGGAGTCTCATGAATGCGCGGTAGGTTCCTTCGAGTTAGATTAGCCCTATGCGAGGTGTTGGTGCCACTCACGGGGCCACTCGGGGGCTGTTTTGTGTTTTCACCCACTAACATCATGTTTTTAAGCCAAATTCTAGCAATATATAAATTATCATCGTATTCTCAAACCGGGAGTCCCATGATCGCGCGGTCAGTTCCTACGAGTTACATTGGTCCCATGCGAAGTGTTTGTGCCTCTCACAGGGCCGTTTGGGGGCTATTTCTGGTTTTGACACTCTAATGCAATGTTTTGCTTAAGTCCCGATATTTTTAAATTATCATTGTATTCTCAAATCGGGAGTCCCATGATCACGCGGTCAGTTCCTAAGAGTTACATTGGTCCCGTGAGAGGTGTTAGTGTCACTCACTGGGCCGTTCGAGGGCTGTTTTAGGTTTTCAGCCACTAACGCCATGTTAATAAGCCTAAGCCTAGAAATATGTAAATTATAATCGTATTCTCAAATCGGGAGTCCCGTGATTAGGCGATCAGTTCCTACGAGTTACATTGGTCCAGTGCGAGGTGTTGGTGCCACTCACGGGGCCGTTCGAGGATATTTCGGGTTTTCACCCACTAATACCATGTTAATAAGCCTAAGTCTAAGAATATGAAAATTATTGTCGTATTCTCAAACCAGGAGTCTCGTGATTGCACGGTCAGTTTCTACGAGTAACACTGGTCTCGTGCAAGGAATTGGTGCCATTCACGGGTCTGTTCGGGGGCGGTTTTGAGATTTCACTCACTAATGTCGTGTTTATAAGCCGAAGTCTAGAAATATGAAAAATATGGTCATATTCTCAAACTGGGAGTCCCTTGATGGCGCGATCAGTTCCGACGCGTTACACTGGTCTCGTCCAAGGTGTCAGCGCCACTCACGGGGCCGTTCGGGGGCGGTTTTGAGATTTCACTCACTAATGTCGTGTTTATAAGCCGAAGTCTAGAAATATGAAAAATATGGTCATATTCTCAAACTGGGAGTCCCTTGATCGCGCGATCAGTTCCGACGCGTTACACTGGTCTCGTCCAAGGTGTCAGTGCCACTCACGGGGCCGTTCGGGGGCCTATTTTGGGTTTTCACCCAATAATGCCATGTTTTTAAGCCTATGTCTAAAAATATGAAAATTATCATCGTATTATCAAACTGGGAGTCCCGTGATCACGCGGTCAGTTCCTATGAGTTACATTAGTCCCGTACGAGGTGTTGGTGCCACTCAAGGGGCCGTTCGGGGGCTATTTTTATTTTTCACCCACTAACGCCGTGGTTTTATGCCTAAGTCTAGAAATATACATATTACCGTCATATTCTTAAGCTGGGAGTCCCATGATCGTGAAGGTCAGTTGCTACATGTTACATTGGTCCCGTGCGAGGTGTTGGTGCCACTCATGGGGTCGTTTCGGGGCTATTTCAGGTTTTCATCCACTAACGCCATGTTTTTAAGCCTAAGTATAGAAATATCCAAATTATCATCGTATTCTCAAATCGAGAGTCCCATTATCACGCGGTCAGTATCCTACGAATTACATAGGTCCCGTACGAGGTGTTGGTTCCAATCACGAGGCCGTTCTGGAGATGTTTTGGGGTTTCACCAACTAACGCCATGTTTTTTAGCCTATGTCTAGAAATGTGAAACTTATCATCATATTGTCTAACCGGGAGTCCTGTGATCGCGTTGTCAGTTCCAACGAGTTATATATGTCCCGTGCGAGGTGTTGGTGCCACTTACGGGGCCGTTCGAGAGCTGTTTTGGGTTTACACCCAGTAACGCCATTTTTTCAACCTAAGTCTAAAAATATGAAAATTATCATTGTATTTTCAAATCTGGAGTCTCGTGATTGCGCGGTCATTTCCATCGAGTTACATTGGTCCTGTACGAGGTGTTGGTGCCAATCACGGGGCCATTTGGGGGCTGTTCGGGTTTTCACCCACTAACGCCATGTTTTTAAGCGTAAGTGTAGAAATATAAAAAATATTGTCGTATTCTCAAACCGAGAGTCCCATGATCACGCGGTCAGTTCCAATGAGTTACATTGGTCTCGTACGAGGTGTTGGTGCCACTCACAGGGCCGTTCGAGGGCTGCTTCGAGTTTTCACTCACTAATGCCATTTTTTTAAACCTAAGTCTAGAAAGATCCAAATTATCATTGTATTCTCAAATTGGGAGTCTCGTGATTGCACGATTAGTTCCAATGAATCAAATTGGTCTCGTGCGAGATGTTGGTGTCACTCACGGCTATTTCGAGTTTTCACCCACTAACGCCATGTTATTAAGCCTAAGTCTAGAAATATGCAAATTATCATCGTATTCTGAAACCGGGAGTCCCGTGATCGTGCGATAAGTTCCTACAAGATACATTGATCCCGTGCGAGGTGTTGGTGCCACTCACGGGGTCCTTCGGGGGCTATTTCGAGTATTCACCCAATAACGCCATGTTCGGATTAAGTCCTGATATTTTTAAATTATCGTCGTATTCTTAAACCGGGAGTCTCGTGATTGCACGGTCAGTTCCTACGAGTTACATTGATCCCTTGCGAGGTGTTGGTGCCATTCACTGGGGCCGTTCGGGGGCTGCTTCGGGTTTTCACCCAATAAAGCTATGTTTATAAGCCTATTTCTAGAAATATGCAAATTATCGTCATATTCTCAAACCAAGAGTCTTGTGATCACGCGGTCAGTTCCAAAGAGTTACATTGGTCCCGTGCGAGGTGTTGTTACCACTCACGGGACCGTTCGAGAGCTATTTTGGGTTTTCACCTACTAATGCCATGTTTTCCATCCTAAGTCTAGAAATGTGCAAGTTATCGTTGTATTCTCAAATCGGTAGTCCCGTGATCGCGGGGACATTGCCAACGAGTTACATTGGTCCCGTACGAGATGTTGGTGCCACTTATAGGGCCATTCGGGGGCTATTTCGGGTTTTCACTCACTAACACCATATTTTTAAGCCTACGTCTAGAAATATGAAAATTATCATCATATTATGAAACCGAGAGTCCCGTGTTCACGCGATAAGCTCCTACGAGTTACATTGGTCCCGTGTGAGGTATTGGTGCCATTCACGTGGTCGTTCGGGGGTTGTTTATGGTTTTGACCCACTAACGCCATGTTTTTAAGCCAAAGTCTAGAAATATGCAAATTATCATCGTATTCTCAAACCGGGAGTCCCGTGATCATGCGGTAAGTTCCTACGAGTTACATTAGTCCCGTACGAGGTGTTGGTGCCACTCACGGGGCCGTTCAAGGGCGGTTTCGAGTTTGCACCCACCAACGCCATGTTTTTAAGCCTAAGTCTAGAAATATGCAAATTATCATCATATTCTCAAACCAGAAGTCCCGTGATCGCACGATTAGTTCCTACAAGTTATATTAGTCCCGTACGAGGTGTTGGAGCTACGCACGAGGCCGTTCTGGGAATATTTTAAGTTTTCACCCACTAACGCCATGTTTTTAAGCCTAAGTCTAGAAATATGAAAATTATCGTCGTATTCTCGAATCGAGAGTCACGTGATTGTGCAGTGAGTTCCTATAAGTTATATTGGTCCCGTACGAGGTGTTGGTTCCACTCACGGGGCCGTTTGTCAACTATTTCGTGTTTTGACCCACTAACGCCATCACTTTAAGCCTAAGTCTAGAAATATGCAAATTATCTTCGTATTCTGTAATTGGGAGTCTCGTGATCGTGCTCTCTGTTCCTACAAGTTACATTGGTCCCGTGCGAGGTTTCAGTGCCACTCACGGGGCCATTAGGGGGCTGTTTTGGGTTTCCACCCACTAACGCCACGTTTTTAACCCTAAGTCTAGAAAAATGAAAATTATCACCGTATTCTCAAACTAGGAGTACCGTGATCACGTGATTAGTTCCAACTAGTTACATTGGTCCAGTGCGAGGTGTTGGTGCCACTCACGGGGCCATTCAGGTTTTCACCCTATTACGCCATGTTTTTAAGGCTAAGTCTAGATATATACAAATTATGGTCGTTTTCTCAAACTGGGAGTCTCGTGATCGCAATGTCAATTCCTATGAGTTACATTGGCCCCGTGCGAGGTGTTGGTGCCCCTCACAGGACCGTTCGGGGGCTGTTTCAGTTTTTCACCCACTAACGTTGTGTTTATAAGCCGAAGTCTAGAAGTATGAAAATTATCATCATATTCTCAAACTGGGAATCCCGTGATCCCACGATGAGTTCTGACGAGTTATATTGGTCTCGTACGAGGTGTTGAGGCCCCTCACGGGGCCGTTCGGGGGCTGTTTCAGGTTTTCACCCACTAACGCCATGCTTTTAAGCCTATTGCTATACCCAAATTATCGTTGTATTCTCAAATCGTGAGTCCTGTGATTGCGCGGTCACTTCCTACAAGTTATATTGATCCCGTGCGAGGTGTTGGTGCCATTCATGGAGACGTTCGGGGGTTGTTTTGGGTTTTCACCCACTAATGCCATGTTTTTAAGCCTAAGTCTATAAATATGCAAATAATCATCGTATTATCAACCAGGGAGTCCCGTGATCACGTCGTTAGTTCTTACGGGTTACATTGGTTTCATACGAGGTGTTGGTTCCACACACGGGGCCGTTCGGGGGCTGTTTCGTGTTTTCACCCACTAACGCCGTGTTTATAAGCCTAAGTTTAGATGTATGAAAATTATCACCGTATTATAAAATCGGGAGTCCCGTGATGATTAGGTCTGTTCCTACGAGTCACATTTGTCCCGTGCGAAGTGTTTGTGCCTTTCATGGGGCCGTTCGGGGGCTATTTCAAGTTTTCACCCTCAAATGCCATGTTTTGCTTAAGTTTTTATATTTTTAAATTATCATCTTATTCTCAAATCGGGAGTCCCGTGATCGCACAGTCAGTTCCTATGAGTTACATTGATCCCGTGCGAGGTGTTGGGTCCACTCTCACAGTCGTTCGGGGGCTGTTTCGGGTTTTCACCCACTAACGCCATGTTTTTAAGCCTAAGTCTAGAAATATGCAAATTATCATTGTATTCTCAAACCGGGAGTCCCATGATCGCGCGATCAGTTCCAACGAGTTACATTGGTCTTGTGCGAGGTGTTGGTTCCACTCAAGGGGCCGTTCGGGGGCTGTTTCAGGTTTTCACCCACTAATGCCAAGTTTTTCAGCCTAAGCCTAGAAATATGAAAATTATTGTTTTATTCTGTAATCGGGAGTTTAATGATCGCGCGGTCAGTTCCAACGAGTTACATTGGTCCCGTGCGAGGTGTTGGTGTCAATCACGGGGCCGTTCAGGGGCTATTTAGCGTTTTCACCCACTAACGCCTGGTTTTTAAGCCTAAGTCTAGTAATATGCAAATTATTGTCGTATTCTCAAATCGGGAGTCCCGTGTTCGCGCGGTAAGTTCCTATGAGTTACATTGGTCCCGTGCGAGGTGTTGGTGCCACTCGCGGGGCCTTTCGGGGGCTTTTACGGCTTTTCACCCGTTAACGCCAAGTTTTGCTTAAGACCTGATATTGTTAAATTATCATTGAATTCTCAAACCAAGAGTCTCGTGATTGCGCAATCAGTTCCTACGAGTGACATTGATTCCATTCGAGGTGTTGGTGCCACTCACTGGGGCCGTTCGGGTGCTGTTTCAGGTTTTCACCCACTAACGCCATATATTTAAGCCTATGTCTAGAAAGATGAAAATAATCATCGTATTCTCAAACCGAGAGTCCCTTGATCGGACGATCAGTTCCAACGAGTTATATTGGTCCCATTCGAGGTGTTTGGTGCCACTCACGGGGCCATTCGAGGTCTGTTTTGGGTTTTCACCCACTGATGCCATGTTTTTAAGCCTGTGTCTAGAAATATGCAAATTATCATTGTATTCTCAAACCGCGAGTCCCATGATCACGCGATCAGTTCCTACAAGTTACATTGATCCCGTGTGAGGTGTTAGTGACACTCACGGGGCCGTTCGTGGGATGTTTCGAGTTTTCACCCACTAACACCATATTTTCAAGGCTAAGTCTATAAATATGCAAATCATCATCATATTCTCAAACTCGGAGTCCCGTGATTATGCGGTCAGTTCCTACGAGTTACATTGGTCTCGTGCGTGGTATTGGTGCCACTCACGGGGCCGTTCGGGGGTTGTTTCGGGTTTTCACCCACCAACGCCATGTTTTGCTTACGTCCTAATATTTTTAAATTATCATCGTATTCTAAAACCGGGACTCCTGTGATCGTGCGGTTAGTTCCTGACAGTTAAACTGATCCCATGCGAGGTGTTGGTGCCACTCACTAAGGCCGTTCGGGGGCTATTTCGGGTTTTCACCCACCAACGCCATGTTTTTAAGCCTATGTCTAGAAATATGCAAATTATCATCATATTCTTAAACCGGGAGTCTTGTGATCAGACGGCCTATTCCAACGAGTTATATTGGTCCCGTACGAGGTGTTGGTGCCACTCACGGGGCCGTTCGCGAGCTATTTTGGGTTTTCACCCACTAACGCCATGTTTTTTAGCCCAACTCTATAAATGTGCAAATTATCGTTGTATTCTCAAACCGAGAGTCCCGTGATCATACGGCCATTTCCAGTGAATTACATTGGTCCAGTCCGAGGTGTTGGTGCCAATCATGGGGCCGTTCGGGGGATGTTTTGGGTTTTCACCCACTAACGCCAACTTTTTAAGCCTAAGTTTAAAAATATACAAATTGTCGTTGTGTTCTCAAACTGGGAGTCCCGTTATCGTGCAGTCAGTTCCAAAGAGTTACCTTCGTCTCATGCGAGATGCTAGTGCCACTCAGGGTGGCATTCAGTGGCTACTTTAAGTTTTCACCCACTAACGCTATGTTTTTAAGCCAAAGTCTACAAATATAAAAATTGTCGTCGTATTCTCAAACTGGGAGTCCCGTGATCGTGTGGTAAGTTCCTACATGTTACATTGGTCCCATGAGAGGTGTTGGTGCCACTCATGGGGCCGTTAGGGGGTATTTTGGGTTTTCACCCATTAAAACCATGTTTTTAAGCCTAAGTTTAGAAATATGCCAATTATCATCATATTCTCAAACCAGGAGACTCGTGATCACGTGGTCAGTTCCTACGAGTTATATTTATCCCGAATGAGGTGTTGGTGCCACTCACGGGGCCGTTCGGGTGTTGTTTTGTGTTTACATCCACTAATTTCGTGTTTATAGGATAAAGTCTAGAAGTATGAAAATTATCATCATATTCTCAAACCGGGAGTCCCGTGATTGTTCGGTCACTTCCTACGAGTTACATTGGTCCCGTGCGAAGTGTTTGTACCTCTCACAGGGCCGTTCGGAGGCTATTTCGGGTTTTCACCCTCGAATGCCAGGTTTTACTTAAGTCTTGATATTTTTAAATTATCGTCGCATTCCAAAACCAGGAGTCCCATGATCGCACGGTCAGTTCCTATGAGTTATAATGATCCCGTGCGAGGTGTTGGTGCCACCCCCGCGGCCGTTCAGGGGTTGTTTCGGGTTTCCACCAACTAACGCAATGTTTTTAAGCATATGTCTAGAAATATGCAACTTATTGTCATATTCTCAAATCGGCAGTCTCGTGGTCGCACGGTTAGTTCCTACGAGTTACATTGAGCCCGTGCGAGGTGTGGTGCCACTCAAGGGGCTGTTCGGGGTCTATTTTGACTTTTTTCCAACTAACGCCATGTTTTTAACCAAAAGTCTAGAAATATGCTAATTATCATCGTATTATCAAACTGGAAGTCCCATGATCGCGCGATTAGTTCCAATGAGTTACATTGGTCCCGTGCGAGGTGTTGGTGCCACTCACGGGGCCGTTCGGGGGCTATTTCGGGTTTTCACCCTCTAACACTATGTTTTTAAGCCTACGTCTAGAAATATACAAATTATCATCGTATTTTCAAATCGGGAGTCTCGTGATGTCGCGGTCATTTCCTATGAGTTAGATTGGTCCCATGCGAGGTGTTGGTGCCACTTACGGGGTTGTTCAGGGGTTGTTCGGGCTTTCACCCACTAATGCCATGTTTATAAGCCCATGTCTAGAAATATGAAAATTATCATCGTATTGTCAAACAGGTAGTGTCGTGAACATGCGGTCAGTTCCTTCGAGTTACATTAGTCCCATGCGAGGTGTTAGTGCCACTCACGGGGCCGTTGGGGGGCTATTTCGGATTTTCACCCATTAACGCCATGTTTTAAGCCTAAGTCTAGATATATACAAATTATCATCATATTCTCAAATTGGGAGTCCCGTGATCGCGCGGTCAGTTCCTACGAGTTATATCAGTCCCGTGCGAGGAGTTGGTGTGACTCACGGCGGCTTTCTGTGGTTGTTTCGGGTTTTCACCCACTAGCGCCATTTTTTAAGCCAAAGTCTAAATATCTGCAAATTATAATTATATTCTCAAATCGGGAGTCCCGTGATCGCGCTGTCTGTTCCAACGAGTTATATTGGTCCTGTGGGAGGTGTTGGTGCCACTCAAGGGTCGTTCGGGCGATGTTTTGGTTTGTCACCCACTAATGCCATATTTTAATTCCTAAGTCTAGAAATATTCAAATTATCATTGTATTCTCAAACCGAGAGTCCCATGATCGCGCGGTAAGTTCCTACGAGTTACATTGGTCCCGTGCGAGGTGTTCGTGGCACTCACGGGGCCGTTTAGCGGCTGTTTTGGGTTGTCACCCACTAACGCCATGTTTTTAATATTAATTCTAGAAATTGACAAATTAATGTCGTATTCTTAAACTGGGCATCCCATGATCGTGCGGTCAGTTCCTACGAGTTATATTGGTCCGATTCGAGGTGTTGATGCCACTCACGGGGCCTTTCAGCGGCTCTTTTGGGTTGTCACCCACTAACGCCATGTTTTTAAGCTTAAGTCTAGAAATATTCAAATTCTCATCGTATTCTCAAACTAGGAGTCCCATGATTGCGCGATCAGTTCATTCGAGTTACATTGGTCCCGTGCGAGGTGTTGGTGCAACTCATGGGGACGTTGTGGGTCTATTTCGGGTTTTCACCCTCTAACGCTATGTCTTCAATCCTACGTTTAGAAATATGCAAATTATCACTGTATTCTCAAATCGGGATTCCCTAGATCACACGGTCAGTTCCTACAAGTTACATTGGGCATGTGCGAGGTGTTAGTGCCACTCACAGGGCCGTTCGGGGGATTATTTCAGTTTTTCACCCACTAATGTCATGTTTTTAACCCTAAGTCCAGAAAAATGAAAATTAATGTCATATTCTCAAACCGGGTGTCCCGTGATCATGCGGTCAGTTCCAACGAGTTACATTGGGCCCGTGCAAGGTGTTGGTGGCACTTACGGGGCCGTTTTAGGACTGTTTCGAGTTTTCATCCACCAACGCCATGCTTTTTAGCCTAAGTCTAGAAATATGCAAATTATCATCATATTCTCAAACTGGGAATCCCGTGATCACGCGGTCAGTTCCAACGAGTTACATTGGTCCAGAGTGAGGTGTTGGTGCCAATCACGGGATCGTTCAGGGGCTGTTTTGGGTTTTCACCCACTAACACCATGTTTTTAAGCCTAAGTCTAGAAATACACAAATTATCACTGTATTCTCTAATCAGGAGTCCCAATATCGCGCGATCAGTTCCTACGAGTTAAATTGTTCCCGTGCGAGGTGTTGGTGCCAATCATAGGGCCGTTCGGGTGTTGTTTCGGGTTTTCACCCACTAATGCCATATTTTTAATCCTAAGTCTAAAAATATGCAAATTATCATCGTATTCTCAAATTGAGAGTCCCGTGATCGCTCAGTCAGTTCCACGAGTTACATTGGTCCGGTGCGAGGTGTTGGCGCCACTCAAGGGGTTGTTATGGGGGCTATTTTGGGTTTTCATCCACTAACGCCATGTTTTTAAGCCTAAGTTTAGAAATATGAAAATTATCATCGTATTCTTAAATCGTCAGTCCCGTGATTGCGCGGTCAGTTCCTATAAGTTATATTGGTCCAGTGTGAGGTGTTGGTGCCACTCACGAGGCCGTTCGGGGGCTGTTTTGGGTTTTAACCCACTAATGCCATGTTTTTAAGTCTAACTCCAAAAATATACAAATTATTCCCATATTCTCAAAATGAGAGTCCCGTGATTGCGCGATCATATCCTATGAGTTACATTGGTCCCGTGCGAGGTGTTGGTACCACTTACGGGGCTGTTTTGGGTTTTCACCCACTAACGCCATGTTTATAAGCCAATGTCTAAAAGTATGTAAATTATCATCGTATTATCAAACCGGGAGTCCCGTGATCGTTCGGTCAGTTCCTACGAGATACATTGGTCCCGTCCAAAGTGTTTGTGCCTCTCACAGGGCCGTTCGGGGGCTATTTCGGGTTTTCACCCTCTAATGCCATATTTTGCTTAAGTTTTGATATATTTAAATTACCATCTATTCTCAAACCTGGAGTCCCATTATTGCGCGATCAGTTCCTACGAGTTACATAGGTCCCGTACGAGGTGTTGGTTCCAATCACGAGGCTGTTCGGGGGCTATTTTGGGTTTTCACCCACTAACGCCTTATTTTTAAGACAATGTCTAGAAATATTATGATTATCATCGTATTCTCAAACTGGGAGTCCCGTGATCACGCAGTCAATTCCTAAGACATACATTAGTCCCGTGCGTGGTGTTGGTGCCACTCACGGGGCCGTTCAAGGGCTATTTCAGGTTTTCACCCTCTAACGCCATGTTTTTAAGCCTAAGTGTAGAAATATGCAAACAATCCTCATATTCTCCAACTGGGAGTCCCATGATCATGCGATCAGTTTGTACTAGTTACATTGGTCCCGTGCGAGGTGTTGGTACCACTCACGGGGCCGTTCGGGGGCTATTTCGAGTTTTCACCCACTAACGCCATGTTTATAAGCCTATGTGTAGAAATATGCAAATTATCATCGTATTGTCTAATTAGGAGTCACGTGATCACACGATCAGTTCCTACGAGTTACATTAGTCCCATGCGAGGTGTTGGTGCCACTCACGGGGCCATTCGAGGGTTGTTTCGGGTTTTCACCCACTAACGCCATATTTTTAATCCTAAGTCTAGATATATCAGAATTATCATCGTATTCTCAAACCGAGAGTCACGTGATCGCGCAGTCAGTTCCTACGAGTTTATCGGTCTCGTGCGAGGAGTTGGTGTCACTCACGGGGCCGTTCGGGGGTTGTTTTGAGTTTTCACCCTCTGACGCCTTGTTTTTCAGCCTAAGTCTAGATATATGCAAATTATCATCGTATTCTCAAATCGGGAGTCCCGTGATCGCACGGTCTGTTTCGACGAGTTATATTAATCCTGTGGGAGGTGTTGGGCCACTCATGGGGCCGTTCGGGGGTTGTTTCAGGTTTTTACCCACTAACACCATATTTTTAAGCCTAAGTCTTGAAATATTCAAATTATTGTCGTATTGTCAAATTAGAGGTCCCGTGATCGTGCGATAAGTTCCTACGAGTTACATTGGTCCCGTGCGAGGTGTTGGTACCACTCATAGGGTCATTCGGTTGCTGTTTTGGGTTGTCACCCCCTAACGCCATGTTTTTCAGCTTAAGTCTAGAAATATGCAAAGTATCATCGTATTCTCAAACCGAGAGTCCTGTGATCACGCGGTCAGTACCTACGAGTTACATTGGTCCTTTGCGAGGTGTTGGTGATACTCATGGGGACGTTCGGGGGTTGTTTCGGGTTTTCACCCTCTAAGGCCATGTTTTAAAGCCTATGTCTAAAAATATGCAAATTATTGTCATATTCTCAAACCAGGAGTCCAGTTATTGCGCGGTATATTCTTACGAGTTACATTGGTCCCGTGCTTGGTGTTGGTGCCACTCACGGGGTCGTTCAGAGGCTGTTTTGAGTTTTCACCCACTAACTTCGTGTTTAAAAGCCTAAGTCTAGAGATATGAAAATTATCATCATATTCTCAAATCAGGAGTCCTGGGATCGCATGATCAGTTCCTACGAGTTACATTGGTCCCGTTTGAGTTGTTGGGGCCATTCGGGGGCTGTATCGGGTTTTCACCCCCTAACGCCATGTTTTTAAGCCTATGTCTAGAAATATGCAAGTTATCGTCATACTCTCAAACTGGAAGTCCGATCATCGCGCGGTCAGTTCCTATGAGTTACATTGGTCCCGTGCGAGGTGTTGGTGCTACTCACGGGGCCGTTCGGGGGCTGTTTAAGGTTTTCACCCACTAACGCCACGTTTATAAGCCTAAGTCTAGAAATTTCAAAACTATTATCGTATTCTCAAGCCGAGAGTCCCGTGATCACGCAATCAGTTCCTACGAGTTACATTACTCACGTGCGAGGTGTTGGTGCCACTCACGGGGGCCGTTCGGGGGTTGTTTTGGGTTTTCACCCACTAACGCCATGTTTGTAAGCCTAAGTCTAGAAATATACAAATTATCATCGTATTGTCAAACTGGGAGTCCTGTGATCGTGCGGTCAGTTCCAATGTGTTACATTGGTCCCGTGCGAGGTGTTCATGCCACTCACGAGGCCGTTTGGGGGATGTTTCAGGTTTTCAGCCACTAACGCCATATTTTTCAGTATAAGTCTAAAAATATTCAATTTATCATCATGTTCTAAAACTGCAAGTCCCGTGATCGCGCGGCCAGTTCCAATGAGTAATACTGCCCCCTGCGAGGTGTTGGTGCCATTCATCGGGCCGTTTGGGGGCTACTTCAGTTTTTCACCCACTTAGGCTATGTTTTTAAGCCTAAGTCTATAAATATGCAATTTAATGTCGTATTCTCATACCGGGAGTCCCGTGATCATGTTGTCATTTCCAACGACTCACAGTGGTCCCGTGCAAGGTGTTAGTGCCACTCACGGGGCCGTTCGGGGGCTGTGTAAGGTTTTCACCCACTAACGCCATGTTTTTCAGCCTAAGTCTACAAATATGCAAATTATCATTGTATTCTCAAATTGGAATTCTCGTGATCACACGGTAAGTTCCAACGAGTTACATTGGTCCCGTGCGAGGTGTTAGTGCCACTAACGGGGCCATTCAGGGGCTGTTTTGGGTTTTCACCCACTAACACCATGTTTTTAAACCGAAGTCTAGAAATATGAAAATTATGATCATATTCTCAAATTGGGAGTCCCGTGATCGCGCGATCAGTTCCAACGAGTTACATTGGTCTCGTGCAAGGTGTCGGTGCCACTCACGGGGCCGTTCGAGGGTTGTTCCGAGTTTTCACCCACTAATGCCATGTTTTTAAATCTATGTCTAGAAATATGCAAATAATCATTATATTCTCAAACCGGGAGTCCCGTGATCACTCGGTCAGTTCCTACGAGTTACATTGGTCCCGTACGAGGTGTTGGTGCCACTCACAGGGCCGTTCGACGGCTGTTTCATGTTTTCAGCCACTAACGTCGTGTTTATAAGACTAAGTCTAGAAGTATGTAAATTATCATCATATTCTCAAATTGAGAGTCCCATGATCGTTCGGTTAGTTCCTACGAGTTACATTGGTCCCGTGCGAGGTGTTGGTGCCACTAACAGGGCCGTTTGGGGGCTGTTTTGGGTTTTCACCCACTAACTCCATGTTTATAAGACAATGTCTAAAAGTATGTAAATTTTCATCATATTATCAAACCGAGCGTCCCGTGATCGTTCGGTCAGTTCCTATAAGTTACACTGGTCCCGTGCAAAGTGTTTGTGCCTCTCATAGGGCCGTTCGGGGGCAATTTCGGGTTTTCACCCTCTAATGCCATATTTTGCTTAAGTTTTGATATTTTTAAATTATTGTCGTAATCTCAAATGTGGAGTCCCTTTATCACGCGGCCAGTTCCTACGAGTTACATAGGTCCCGTACGAGGTGTTGGTTCTAATCACGAGACCATTCGGGGGTAAATTTATGTTTTCACCCACTAACGCCATGTTTTTAAGCCAATGTCTAAAAATATTCTGATTATCATTGTATTCTCAAATTGGGAGTCCCGGGATCGCGCAGTTAGCTCCAACGAGATACATTGGTCCCATGCATGGTGTTGGTGCCACTCACGGGGCCGTTCAAGGGCTATTTCAGGTTTTCACCCTCTAACGCCAATATTTTAAGCCTAAGTCTAGAAATATGCAAACAATCATCGTATTCTCCAACAGTGAGCCCCGTGATCGTGCGGTCAATTCCTTCGAGTTATATTGGTCCCGTACGAGGTGTTGGTGCCACTCATGGGGCCGTTCGGGAGCTGTTTTGAGTTTTCACCCACTAACGCCATGTTTATAAGCCTATTCTATAAATATGCAAATTATCATCGTATTGTCTAACTGGGAGTCACGTGATCACACGATCAGTTCCTACGAGTTATATTAGTCTCATGCGAGGTGTTGGTGCCACTCCCGAGGCCATTTGGAGGTTGTTTCGGGTTTTCACCCACTAACGCCATGTTTTTAAGCCTAAGTCTAGATATATGCAAATCATCATCATATTCTCAAACCGAGAGTTCCATGATCACGTAGTCAATTCCTACGAGTTTATCGATCTTGTGCGAGGAGTTGGTGCCACTCACAGGGCCGTTCGGGGGTTGTTTAGAGTTTTCACCCTGTAGCGCCTTATTTTTAAGTCTAAGTCTAGATATATGTAAATTATCATCGTATTCTAAAATCGGGAGTCCCGTGATCGCACGGTCTATTTCGACGAGTTATATTAATCCCGTGGGAGGTGTTGGGGCCACTCATGGGGACGTTCGGGGGTTGTTTCGGGGTTTTACTGTAATACCCCGTATTTTTGTGATATTTATTTATGGGATTAATTGAATTAAATGTGTATTAATTGAGAATTAATCTAGATAAAATACTAACGAGTGAGTTGGTATTTGATTATAATGCGTATATATGGCAATATATGAATATTGAGAATATTAAAATTGTCGCGAGATAGAAATACGGCAATTTGGAAATTTTGTTGGGACGCGTGTGACAATCGCGCCAGGAACATTATTTAATTAAAAAGTGAATTTTATTTTTATCAACCGTATGGTCATTTTGAGTGCGCCAACGTGTCCGGAAGGGTCGAAATAGTCAGAAAACACTAGTCGGGGGTTTAGTTTGGGTCCCGGGGCATTTTTAGGCCATACTGGCAACTTAAAAGGGTAGTTTGGTAATTTTGGAATTTGGGGATTTATGACCAACGAATTTTGGGAGTTTAAAATAGGGAATTTCAGAACCCACTAACCCATTACCAGCAATTAACTGAGTTGAGGGCAACGGGAGTTTTAGGAGAGGTTAGGAGAAGTCCCAAAAAAAAAAAAGAAACACAACTTCCATCTTCAACCTTCAACCTTGTGAGAAAAAGGAGAGAACAACCATCATCAATTCAACACCAAATTCAGAGGAAAATCCAAGGCAAGTGGTTTAATTACGTTATTTACAACGATTGTTTCTTCCATGCTTAGAAATTTATAAAAAATTGCATTATTTTGGGAGATTGACAAAACCCCATTGAATTGGAATTAGAAATTCACATTTTGATAAGGAAATTGCATGTAGAATTATGTTTGGGTGATTATTCTGATAGAAATACATCTTTTATATCACAAAAATGGATTTAATTATGTCTATTGATGACTTTAAATTTCTAGGGTTCATGTTCATGAGATTTGGGAAAAATTGGGTAGATTTGATGATTAGATGTGGTTTAGGATGATTTGATCCCATATAAATGTTATTATACGACTTAAGTATGTTTAGGAATGATTAGAAACCTTGAACTACTGTTGGAATGATGTTTAGATGAGATTAGAGGTGAAGAAATTGGGAAATGCGAAACAGGAGAATTCTGGGGTCGAAACTGTCACCTCGTTAGAAGGCCTGCCCAGGTCGTTCGAACGAGCTCGTTCGAACAAGCTTCTAACGAGTTGACAGTTTGACTTCTAATGAGTGGGATGTTCGTTCGATGCCTTTCGTTCGAACGAGATCTCGTTAGATGCCCACTTCGTTCGAACGAACTCTCGTTCGAACGAGTTGACAGATTGGCCTTTTTGGCCTGATTCGATTTCTAGTGTCCCGTAACCATATTTAATTGTAGAGATAACCTTCCCTTGTTAACTATTTGGTATAATTGGGAGAATTGGGATATAATGAGGAGTGAACCAAATGATATTTGTGGATTAGGACGCTAGTGACTATATACGATGTGAGGATTATTGACGACTTAAATATTTGTATTAACCGGGTATATGAGAATTGTGTAACATTATAAGTTGGTATGAGAATGAGAAGTATACCACTAATAATTTATGGTAATTACTAAGATGTGTGTATGCTTAGTATATGTATATGATTTTATGTGTATGACATACCTACCATGCTTGCTATCACGGGAGGTTTGCGTTCGCTTAGGGCCATCTATTCTTTGTGTGCCTACGGGGGGATATAGATTGGTACCTCAAGGACATAGGTCAGAGAAGGACTTATTGGGAAGTTAATAAGTCTGCTGATCATGGGAGCGTAGGTATGTGCTTGACCCATGTGATGTGACTGTGTTCGCCTCCATTGTTTGTGATTGTTGTTATCTGAGAACGATTCCTGAGAGATTCGGAATGCGTGATCCTTATGTACGTGATGTACCGGGATGGATATCAGAGTATGTGTGCACCGCAGCTTAGTCTCGGGGTGCTTGTATTGTATATTTATGATGTGAATGAGATACGGTTAAATGAACAGACTTGTCATGTTTAATTATGAGAATAATTTATAGTAACTCCTTGAGAAGATAAATAAGGGGATAACCTCCAGTAAATGGTAATGCTAATAATTGAGAATCCGAGTTTAAGTAAAGCTATCTATTCAAGTGATAACATTGGGAATTCATATTGTGAATTGAGTAGATGGGTTAGAACTTATGTCGGTTTAGTTAGATATAAATACCACTTAGATGGGTACTGTACGTTAGGAGTGTACGATTAGACGAGAGGTGATTATTTCATGAGAGAGCACATCCTAACATGTATTTTGCATTCTTTGTTTTAATGTTATTAAAGCACTTGCTGTTTTTAAAATACTCTCCACTTTCGGGCTCTGACCCGTTTGCTTTCAAATCTATTTTTGTAAAAACCTTTTAGGTGCCCAGCCACAAGGACACCATGCATAGGATTTCCATTCAGGTGACGAGCTGTAGCTGTTTGTGGAAGTTACAGGGCCTTGCTAGTAGACGCTTCTTTTGTCTTGACTCTATTCAGTTTTCATCATTTGTAGGGCATGTCGCCCATTTCTATTAGAGAAGTTTCTTATTTCAATTATTCAGATTGTTGGCATGTAATTAATTCAGGATATACTGTTTTATTTATTTCAGTGGTGGGATTGTTGTGAGGGGTTTTCCTCCGGACTTATTATTAATTATTGGTTACTTTATTGAGACTTTATGGTGTATGTTTATGATATTCTTTCATAATTCTTTTATTGTATGTTAATCAGACTTAATTTAAAATTTGACATCTTACTTTTTAAATACTAGGTGGTTAGTAATGATTAAAATGTTTTCGACAGTGATGCTGTTAACTGGACCAACTTGACATTTTGTATTAATTTAATAAGGGAGTAGCTACCCGGTATTTAATTAGTCGGTGTGTCACATTTACCCCCTAACGCCATATTTTTAAGCCTAAGTCTTGAAATATTCAAATTATTGTCATATTGTCCAACTTGAAGTCTTGTGATCGTGCGGTAAGTTCCTACGAGTTACATTGGTCCTGTACGAGGTGTTGGTACCACTCACAGGGTCGTTCGGTTACTGTTTTGGGTTGTCACCCCTTAACGCCATGTTTTTCATCTTAAGTCTAGAAATATGCAAATTATCGTCGTACTCTCAAACCGAGAGTCCTGTGATCGCACGGTCAGTACCTACGAGTCACATTGGTCCCGTACGAGGTGTTGGTGACACTCATGGGGCCGTTCGGGGGTTGTTTCAGGTTTTCACCCTCTAAGGCCATGTTTTAAAGCCTAAGTCTAGAAATATACAAATTATCGTCGTATTATCAAATCGGGAGTCAGTGATCACACGATCAGTTCCTACGAGTTACATTAGTCCCGTGCGAGGTGTTGGTGCCACTCAAGGGGCCATTCGGGTGTTGTTTTGGGTTTTCACCCACTAACACCATGTTTTTAACCCTAAGTCTAGATATATGAAAATTATCATCATATTCTCAAACCGAGAGTCCCGAGATCGCGCGGTCAGTTCCTACGAGTTTATCGGTCTCGTACGAGGAGTTGGTGCCACTCATGGGGCCGTTCGGGAGTTGTTTCGAGTTTTCACCCTCTAGCACCTTATTTTTAAGCCTAAGTCTAGATATAGGCAAATTATCGCCGTATTCTCTAATCGGGAGTCCCGTGATCGCACGATCTGTTCCAACGAGTTATATTGGTCCCGTGGGAGGTGTTGGGGCCACTCATGGGGCCGTTCGGTGGTTGTTTCGTGTTTTTACCCACTAACACCACATTTCTAAGCCTAAGCCTTGAAATATTCAAATTATTGTCGTATTATCAAAGTAGAAGTCCCGGGATCAGGTGGTAAGTTCCTACGAGCTACATTGGTCCCGTGCGAGGTGTCGGTACCTCTCACGGGGTCATTCGGTTGCTGTTTAGGGTTGCCACCCCCTAACGCCATGTTTTTAAGCTTAAGTATAAAAACATGCAAATTATTAAACCGAGAGTCCCGTGATCATGCGATCAGTAACTATGAGTCACATTGGTCCCGTACAAGGTGTTGGTGACACTCATGGGCTCGTTCGGGGGTTGTTTCAAGTTTTCCCCCTCTAACGCCATGTTTTAAAGCCTAAGTCTAGAAATATGCAAATTATCGTCGTTGTTGATGTAAAAAACTAGATCACTCTAATTATTTAATCACAGATAAATAAATAAGACAAAAGATTTTAAAGTGGTTCAGCCTTATATGAATGGCCTACGTCCACTGTTATGTTATTGCTGAGTGTTTGAGAATTCTCGATTACAAGTGCTATCAAGAAATTCCGGTCCCCTTGAATGAGGGTGATACAAGGTATTTATATCCCTTAGGCTGTACATGAAAGGGTGTTACATTAAATGATACACATATGAAAGGGTAATTCATTTAATGTTCTTCAAACGTGCGCGTTAAGATGATAAGCATTCAATGAATAGTTGAACTGTTGATTATCTGGAAATTAATGCTGTGGTCGAGATGCAGCTCGAACCGCCTTAGTTGCTCGTCGTCCAAGAGTTCCTCGGAGCATTGGAGTTCCTCGGAAGACTGGCGTTCCTCGGAGTATACTTGTTGCTCGGAATGAGTATGTTGGTCGGGGAAACAATCTTCCTCGTTGCTATTGTGCCACGTAGATTGACACGTGTCTTCTTATTATTCGTCCACATCAGCATACTAATTTTGGTATCAACAGAAGCCCCCAATGTTTTATATTTCGAACTTTGAGGAGTATGGAACATTCTTTCTCGGTATATGGCGATATTAAATGACCTTCCTGGGTTTTTGGAGCCTTTTCTTCATATTTGAATTTCCTTCCAAATTCGCAGAATCCGCCTTTTTGCATTTTTATAGGCGCTTCGATCTTCGTGCCCTTTTTGTCCTTTTAGCCGCCGGTAGCGTAATAGTTTTCTTTTTTGTAATCATTTCTTTCGCCGTTTCCCAAGGCAAAGTATTTAAGCTTCAGAGGCAATCCCATCGTCTTCTACCTTTTCAATTTCTGCTTTCGAGTTTTCTATAGCTTTTCTCTCTCCTGTGCGTCCATCCTTTTCTTCATTTGTTTGTCAACAGATCTCCTTTTTCCCTGTAAGCTCTTCTTCCTTCTTCTTTTATTCATCATGGTTTACATTATTGAGTCTCTTGAGAAATTCCGTTCTGATTTCTCTATTCCATCTTGGGTAATTTTGGAGGTTCTTTCTGAGCCTTCAAGTTATTTTGATTTGGCTGAGGGACATTGGTTCCCTAGCCTCTTTATTGCTGAATGTGGATTTTCTTTTCCACCAAACCCTTTATGCTTAGAGTTCTGTCAGTATTTCGACGTTGTCCCTGCAAAAATAGCCCCCAACACCTGGAGAATAGTTAATGGGGTGTATAGGTTAAATCAAACTCATGGAACTCGTATAGGAATTCCTGAGATCATGTACTCTTATAGATGGGCTATTTTAGACAATGTTTATTATTTAAAAACTAGATTTTTGAATAGGTCTCTAGTAGTCAACCTCCCTGATGCCAACAGGGATTATTTTGAACATGGAGTAGTTGTAAAAAATTGGCAACATGCCCCTCTGGTTGGAGACGAAGTATATGAGGGTCCCAAATGCCCTCCATATGGCAATGGGATAGGTTATTTTCATCTTATTTTGTTTTTTGAAATTATGATTTCATTGTGTTTGACAAAATGTATGACTGATATTTCACTATGTCTTTATTTGCAGTTGACAACAAGAGAAAAACTCCAAAAGAAACAGAAGTTAATATCAAGCATTTAAAACATATCTGGAGTTTGCATCAGAAGGTTGCAGACGAGCACATTAGGTATACTTCATACTTGCTTCAATACAGGAGCTACACATCCTCTTACACTGCTCATCCTGTGGCTAGCATTAGCGAACCATTGCCAGCTTCTGAAGATTCTTCACCAGACTCTCACATTCCTCTAAGTCAGAAGATGGGCAAGAGAAGAGTTCCTGCCCTCTTTGAAGAGACCTCCTCTGCTGGAGATGGAAAGAGAAGCAAAGACGATGTCCTAAAGGGGACAAAGAAAATTGATGATGCCCCTTTTGCTGCTCTTCATAAGGTCGTCGAGAAGCCCCCTGTGGCTCCTGTACAGAAGAATGCGCCAGTGCAAGTAATCACTATCTCTCCAACCAAAAATTCTTCTTTGGTTGAGGTTATTGAGAAGACACCGAGGAGATTGAAGAATTCTTCCTCGGTTAGTTTTTCTGAAGTCATTCCCCAGCTCCAAACCAGTGGAGCTGGTGTTCCAACCATTATTCCCCCGAGCTCTGCAATGAGCTCGGTAAAGATTTGGATTATTCCTGAAGTCCAAGGCATCGAGGAAAACATGCCTAGGGATATGCTGACATCCCTAGCTACTCGTCACATCGCTTCAGTAAGTTTCTTCTTATCTTGAATTCTTATTTCCTTCTATCAATATATGTATCTCGGCACTAACTCATCACTACCTTCTTTTTTCAGCTGGTGAGTTGCTTTAACACCATTGTGAAGAAAGATGAAGCACTCAAAGCTTCAAGCTCCTCGTCTGGAGTAGAGGATGCATTCCAGGGTTTGGCTCAATCTCTGAAGGAATCCCATCAGAAGTACGACAAGGATAAAGGTGAATGGGAGAAGAAACTGGCTGCATCTGAAGCAGAGAAGGTGCAGTTGGGAAATAAAGTGAAGGACTTGGAGAGGGAAAATAAGAAATACTCCGAGAAGCTCACCACCTTCGGGGAGCTTGAAAATAAGCTGAAATCAGCTGAGGAAGAGCTGACCCTTCTGCGCGAAGTAAATCGTCAGAAGGAGGAGTTGGAGGCCAAGCTGAAAGCCTCCGAGGACCTTCTATCCGAGAAGCTCTCCTCGGAGAAAACGAAAAGAAAGAAGGCAATAAAGAAGTCTTTCAGCACAGGTTGGGACAAAGGGTGGAACAAGGGAGTAGCTGCTATGATGACTCAAGTGCAATATGGAAGTTTGAAGTACTTCCGAGATGGCTGGGTTGCAGCTTTGCAAGAGTTGAAAGTGAGCGAGGACTCCGAGCTATTTCAACAGCATCTCCCTGGTCCTCCTCCAGCTATCGAGGATGAAGAAGAGGACGAAGCTTCCTCAGAAGAATCTTCATTGGTTGTGGGTGATATCATCCTTACTCAGCCTGCTGACGAGGAGCTTTCATCTCTGCCATCTCCTTCAGAACAAGTTCCAGCTCCCGCCGACCAACTCCTTATTTCCACCGAGCAACCAAGCTCCTCATCCCAGCCTCCCGAGAAAGTCTTGGGAGATAAGGAAAAGGTGTGAAGTTGTTCGGTATTCTCTTTCTGTTTTTCTTTTACTTGTACTTTATATCTCAGATCTTTGTAACTTTGCCTTATGATCTAATAAAATTTGAGTTCTTTTCTTCCATATGATTGTCTCTTCTTTATCTGCACTCTGTCTTGATCTTCTTTTTCTTTCTCTGTTAGTTTCTGGCCAGGATGGATCTTTTGTCTGCTAATGACACAAAGTTGATGCAGCAATGCCATGAGTATTATAAAGCTGGTCACACAGACCTCAGTGCATCAGAAGTTGCCGACATCCTTGGCCATGATGCTTCAGAGCAGGCAGTAGAAGCTTATCAATATCTGAAGGGCTTACTTGATCGAGCTGTGGCCAATAACGTGGCCTACTATGATATGATCGAGGAGATTCAATATACTCTAGAAGATCTCAAGGATCAGTACAAGGAGTCAAATGCCTTGTTACATGAGGGGTATGAAAAGAAATATCAACAGCTTTCTGCCGAGAAGGGCTATGACAAACTCATTGCTGGGTATGATGTCAGGGAGAGGACCCTAAAGGGAAAAGTTGAAGCCTGTAGACAAATTTCTAAACTGCTGGAGCAAGAAAATAATAATTTGCAGAAAGAACTAGCACAATACAAGTCTGCAGCCTCTTCTTCAACAGCGGTGATCCCAGTGACCGATGAGGGATTTTCTTTCTTAGAAGTTGAGAATGCCAAATTAAGGCAAGAGTTGGATGTCCTGCGAAGATCTGGTACGTCTACTTCTACTCGGGGACGAGGACGAGGTTCTCGTGGGCGAGGAAGAGTTGCTCAAGATATTATCGAGGAACGAAGTACTCCAGCTGCTCGGGGTCGATCAAGAACTCCTCGTAGTATTGAAGAAGCTCGTACTCTGTTAACATTGGAAACCCAAGCGTACCAACTGAATGCCAAATATCGGGCTTTGTCTAAAATGTCCAAGAAAATCCTATCTTTGGAGGATCAACTTAGTGCGACGAAGTCTGCTTTAGAGAATAAGGACATTTTTGCAAAAAGCCTTCACGAGCAGTTGGAGAAACTGACCTTCCAATTCCATAAGCAGCCTAGGGAATTTTGGATGGTTGGGTACAATGAGGCATTATTCCATTTAGATGCTTGTATCCAGAATGACACTAATGAGGGCTATAAACAAGGCTGGTTGAATGCCTTATGCGTGTTGAAGCTTGAACAGGGGCATTACTTGTGGGACTATTATGACCCCGGGGTGCTTGATTTGCCCGTGACACCGTTTAATTTGGACAAGGAATGGATCCCAGATCGTGCCATTCCTCGGAGCTTAATTGCACAATACCTCGGTGATTACAATCTTCATTCTCAGATCGAGGTATCTCATCCCGAGCATCTATTGGATACACCTTCAGTAATGAATGTTAGAATGTTGAAGGACTTGAATTTTATCAATTCTCCTCAGACCTTAAATGATCCTTCTGCTGGCGACGAACCTATTTCAAAAGCTGAAGGAAAGAAACCAATAGAATAGGGATTTCAATGTAATAGTTAGTATACATGTAATTTGTAATTCGTTTTGAATTTTAATGAAAGACTTTCATTTTCTGTTTGCAAATCTGTGTTGCTATTGTTTTGTACTTGTCTAACACTTTTATATTTGTGATTGCATAACAATAAATTGTGCTCGTCGACCAATTATAATTAGTGAGAGTTTTTATCCCCGACTAACCATACTTGGTAATTTTTTTCATAAAATGTGTCCGACCAACCAAGGTCGATAATTTTATCCTTGTCGACCAACTACAGTTAGTGGATTTTTATCCCCGACCAACCATACTTGGTTCAGTTTGGAATACTTTGTATTTTCTGGAATAGTTTTACCTTCTGACCAACATAAGTTGGCATATTTTGTTTCTTAACCAGCCAAAATTGGCATTTTTAAGAATGTTGTTCTTGCCCTTTTACCAACCGAAGTTGGTCATGGGTTTGAACTATCATGTCCACTAACTCTTTTACCAACCGAAGTTGATCACATTAGTGTACGCCTCCTATCCAAAGGAGTATAGTTTGTTCTCGCTATTTTACCAACCGAAGTTGATCACGCCCGAACTATCATATCCACTAGTTATTTTACCAACCGGAGTTGATCACGCTAGTGTATGCCTCCTAACCAAAGGAGTATAGTTTGTTCTCTCTATTTTACCAACCGAAGTTGATCACGCTCGAACTATCATATCCACTAGTTATTTTACCAACCGGAGTTGATCACGCTAGTGTATGCCTCCTAACCAAAGGAGTATAGTTTGTTCTTGCCCTTTTACCAACCGGAGTTGGTCGTGGGTCTGAACTATCATCTTCTTTTTTCTGTCGAGCAGCGTAGTGTACAACACTAGTATTCCCCGAAAAACTTTCAATAAAAGGAGAGAATATGGTGAAACATCATCGTTTTAACATTTTACATTACTGATAATACTTGCGTAGGTGTTCAGCATTCCATGCATTCTTGAATTCCTCTCCTTTTAGAGTTGCGATTCGGTAAGTTCCTGGTCGAACAACTTCTGTAACTCGGTAAGGTCCATGTCAATTTGCTTCCAATTTATTGTGCTTCTGAATAACCTTCTTTAGCACGTAATCTCCTTCTTTTAAATCGCATTTCTTCACCCTCTTGTTGTAGAACAGAGCTGTTCGTTGTTGATATGCAGCATTCCTAATGGCTGCCTCTTCTCTAACTTCCTCGAGCATGTCCAAATCTAATCTCCTCATCAAGTCGCTGACTGGGGAGTTGAAATTCAGCACTCTGTGTGTTGGGAGACCCAACTCAGCAGGTATTACAGCCTCACTTCCAAACGCCAGCATATATGGTGATTCTCCAATCGCTGCTCGGGGAGTTGTTCGGTAAGCCCACAATACTGATTGTAGCTCATTAATCCAATTAGCTTTAGCCTCACTTAACCTCTTCTTCAAACCATTTAATAATGTTATGTTCGTCACTTCAGTCTGTCCATTGCTTTGAGGATGGCCTGGTGCTGAATGAACCTTCAAAATGTTTGACTGATGACAATAGGCGGCAAACTCCTCGTTATCAAACTGTGTTCCATGGTCTGTGATGAAGGCATGAGGGAGACCATATCGGCAGATGATATTCTTCCAAACGAATTGGTATACCTTCTCGTATGTCATATCAATCAGAGGCTCAGCTTCTACCCACTTAGTAAAATAATCCACTGCGACGATGAGGTACTTGAATCTTCCTCGTGTCGTTGGCAATGGTCCAACCAGATCAATTCCCCATATGGAAAATGGCCAAGGGGAAGTTATGGGTGTCAACAATGCTTGTGGAGTACGTCGGATGGAAGAAAAATGTTGGCATTTATCACATTTCTTAGCATAGGCTATACAATCAGCCCTCATCGTTGGCCAGTAGTATCCTTGCATCATCACCCTTTGCAAAAGTGTTCGACCTACTACATGGGCTCCACAGGACCCTTCATGGATCTCTTCAATCAATTCTTTCACCTCGGAGGGATGTACACATCTTTCCAAACCTGCCATAATTCCTCGTCTATACAAAACACCATTAGTTAGTACATACCGAGCAGCTTTAAACTTCAATTTCTTGGTAGCGATCTTATCCTCCGGTAATTCTCCTTCCTCGACATATGCCCTGATGGGATCCATCCAAGATGGTCCTAAATCAAGGGAAATAACATTCATCATCAGGCCTTCATCTATGCTTCGACTTTCTAACACCTCAATTGGTATCGTTCTTCGCAACTCGGTATGAGTAGCTGATGCTAGTCGGGCCAGTGCATCTGCTTGTGCATTCTCCATTCTTGGTATTCTGATCAACTGAATGGCATCAAATTTTGCCAACAACTCCATCGCCTTTGCATGATACTTGACCATTAATTCTCCTTTAACTGCATACGTTCCCATCATCTGATTCACAGTTAATTGAGAATCACTGAATACCATCACTTGTTGCGCTTCCATAATCTTTGCTAAATTAAGACCTGCTATCAAGGCTTCATACTCAGCCTCATTATTGGAAGCTTTGAATTGGAATCGTAAGGCATATTCCACGTCAATCTCGTCTGGAGTGTTCAAAACAATCCCTACTCCACAACCTGTTGTACAAGATGACCCATCTACATACAATCTCCACGTAGGTAACTCATCTTCAAAATTCTTATCTGACAGCGTTCCTCGATGAAATATTTGCTATTTTGTTTCATCCTCCCCTGGTATCTTTCGCTCCTCGTCGAACATCTCTTCTCGCCCTTTTACCAACCGTAGTTGGTCTGGGTTTGAATTTGATGATCTTTCTACATCCACAAGCCCTTTTACCAACCGGAGTTGGTCTGGACTTATGTCTGTTGATCCTGTAACATCCACAGGTTGGTCAGCGAGCAACTTTTGTTCCTCGGGGGTATCAGGATATGTAAACTCTGCTATAAAATCTGCTACATCTTGCCCTTTTAAGGATGATCTGGGTTCATACACAATATCATATTCACCGAGCTCTATTGCCCAGTACATCAGTCTCCCTGACTTTTCTGGCTTATGAAGGGCTTGTCTTAATGGCATGTCGGTATACACGATGATGGTATGGGCCTGGAAATATGGCCTCATTCTTCTACTTGCTTCAATTAATGCCAATGCCAATTTTTCCAACTTTGGGTACCTGATCTCTGCACCTCGGAAAGCCTTACTTGTGTAATAAATTGGCTTCTGGACTCCATTCTCCAATCTGATCAATGCCGAGCTGACCGCATTTTCTGATACTGCCAGGTATAAGTACAACTTTTCTCCCATCACTGGTCTGGACAGCAATGGAGGTGTTCCCAGATATTTCTTCAAGTCTTGAAAGACTTTTTCACATTCATCATTCCACTCGAAATTTTTTCGGAGTGTTTTGAAGAATGGAAGGCACCTATCAGTTGCTCGAGATACAAATCTATTGAGCGCTGCAACTCGTCCTATAAGACTCTGCACTTCTTTCTTCGTCGTTGGAGATCGCAACCCTAAAAGAGCTTTGATCTTTGCTGGATTTGCCTCAATGCCTCGCTGGTTGACGATGTACCCGAGGAACATTCCTTCTCGTACTACAAAGGTGCACTTCGTCGGATTGAGCTTCATCTGGTATTTATCCAATTGATCAAAGGTCTGACCTAAGTCAACTAGATGCTCAGCAGCTTTCTTGCTCTTTGTCAGCATATCGTCGACATAGACTTCCATGTTGCAACTGATTTGTTCGGCAAAAACCTTATTCATCAGTCGTTGATACGTCGCTCCTGCATTTTTCAAACCAAAAGGCATAACATTATAACAATAAGTTCCCCTAGGGGTAATAAAAGAAGTACTTTCCCTGTCTTCAGGTTTCATTTTGATCTGGTTGTAACCAGAGTACGCATCCATGAAGCTGAGCAGCTCGTGCCCCAAGGTAACATTCACTAGTTGGTCAATTCTGGGCAATGGGAAGTGATCCTTTGGGCAGGCCTTGTTGAGATCAGTGAAATCAACACACATTCTCCATTTATTGTTTTTCTTCTTTACCATCACCACATTTGCCAACCAGTCCGGATACTTCACATCTTCAATGAATTGGGCTTTCTGGAGCTTGTCGACCTCCTCTTGAATAGCTTGATTCTTCTCGGGGCTAAATACCCTTCTTCTCTGCTTTACAGGCTTGATCTCCTTATTCACATTGAGCTCATGACATAAGAAGTTTGGATCTATTCCTGGCATGTCTTCATGACTCCACGCAAAAGTTTTCTTTCTGTTTCTCAAGAAAGTTATCAACTCCTGTTTTATTGAAGCATCCAAAGATGAACCTATCTGGGTTACTCGTTCAGGTTGTTCGTCGTCCAGAATAACATTTTCTGTAGATTCTACCACCTGTCCTTTTACAAGTTGGGATTCATCTCTTGGATCAAGTGTTTCAATTTCCGTACTTTCATCCACCTGGTAAGTAGTAGTCTTTTTCCTTGATTCTTCAAGCTCCTCTTGCTCGGCAGATGAATAATAGCATTCTCGAGCTACTTTTTGATCACCTTTCACCACTCCCACTCCGAAATTTGTTGGGAATTTTAAACATTGATGTACTGTAGATGGGACTGCTTCGAACTTCTTCAAACTAACTCTTCCCATGATGATGTTGTAGGCTGACTGCACATTCTTATCCATCACAAAGAAGCGTATTCTCTCTGTTCGACAAGCAGGCCAAGTTCCAATGAATATATCCAACTTGATCGTCCCAAGTGGAAAAACTTTCTCGCCAGCGAAACCCAGAAGAGGTCTGTGATAAGCCTCCAATTGAGATAACTTCAAATTTAACATGTCAAAACACAAATAGTACATGATGTTTGCCGAACTGCCATTGTCTACCAGCACCCTTGAAATCACTACTTCTTTCATCCTCATTTTGATCACCAAAGGGTCGTCGTGAGGGTAAAGAACACCTGCCAGGTCATTTTTTGAAAAGCCAATAACCAGCTTCTCTTTGTTTACTTTCCTCGGACGATCCTCCTCGGCCCAATTTATTCGCTGAATGTACGAGCAAGCTTGTGCCTCTCCGAGGTAAGCTTTTCTTTCTGCAGTAAGATCTCCTCCTCCTGCATCTCCTCCTGTAATAACATTACAATCAAATGACCCAAAACATATGGAAAATACCTCTCGTTCTGGCTGCCTTGGTTTCTTGGGAAGATCGGGGTCATCCTCGGCATCATCTTCATGACCTCTCTTCTTTTTCTCCTCTGCTCGACGAGGAGATCTAGATCTCTCTCTAGTTCGATCATTATTTCTTCTTTCACCTCCCCGATCAACATACTTTGCTAGCTTTCCTCTTCGGATGAGTGTTTCAATCTCGTTCTGAAGAGCTATGCAATTTTTAGTCATATGGCCATGATATTTGTGGAACTCGCAATATTTTTCCCTGTTCCTCGCATGAGGATCTGACCTCAGTTTCTTCGGCCACTTTACTTCCTCGCTATTCTTGATTTCTTCCAAGACATGATTAATACCCATTTTCAAGGGAGTATAATTATCGAATTTCTTCAGGACTTCCCATGATGACTTATTATTTCTGGAACGCTTGTCACCACCATTGCCCTTATGCTCTTTATTTTTAGACTTGTCGACGTCCACCTTGGTGTCTTTATCTATATTCTTCTTTGCAGCCATAGCTTCCTCGGCATTCATGATTTTGGTCGCTTTTGCCATCAACTCTGACATAGTTTTAGGTGGATCTTTCGCCAAGGTGTAATACAACTTATTAGGCAACAACCCACTCATCAAGGCGGTGATTGCTGTCTTCTCCTCGTAATCTATGACTTCCAGCTTCTCGTTATTGAAACGAGTTATGTAATCTCTAGTATTCTCACCAGATTTTTGTCTAACACTTAATAAGTGTGCTACTCGTTTTACTGGCTTTGCTCCGAAACAGAAATTGCCGATGAACAACTCGGCCAACTGAAAGAAAGTTGAAATCTTACCCCGAGGAAGATTGTTGTACCATATCTGGGCAGCTCCAGTAAGAGTTCCTGAGAACGCTCTGCATCTCATCTCATCGGGGATAGCATAGATCTCAGCGGCAACTTGATATTGCTCTATATGAAGAACAGGATCGATCTTTCCATCATATTTAGGGGTCACTACTGGTGCTTCAAACTTTGACGGTGTAGGAAAATTCACAATGGCCTGGACAAAAGGTGTCCCTTGAACAAAAGTTCGTTGTAGGGGATTCTTCGCCTTAGCCATTTCTCCCAATCTATCCTCCAATCGCTGAAGGGACCCTTTCCACGCTTCATTTCCTTCCTTGGGCCTATTGGTTCGAGCAATAGATCGTTCTGAAGTAGCCTCTTGAGATCTATCTTGATGAGCAACTGGTCGTGATTGTGCTGATCCTTCTCTTAGATCTGATGGTTGTCGAAAACTCCTCGACATGGTCTTAGGTGGACTCCTATTCCTCCTAGGGCCTAATCGACTGAAAGGAGACACCCTACTCAGTCTTTCTATGGCACTGGGTCTTTCTGGAGAGAGAGTGATACGTTGATCAGTATCTGTAGCCCTTATTGACAAAGTTTGCCCAGGTCGATAAGAGAAATCATTAGACTCCTCATTACGATATGACTCAGTACGCCTGGATCGTGAAGAAAGTAAATAAGTTTGCCTCTGACCACTTCGCTATCCTGAACGTGCAGGTGCACCGCCATGAAGGGTTTGTATGAGTTACCTCATTGTGTCTTGCATGGCGGTTTGTCCTTGAGCCAGATTCGTCATAATCCCGGCCAGATCTGGAGGTGCAGAGGGATTTGGAGGATTTCCAGCATTTCCAGCGTTTCGATTGCTAGATTCTGGATTATCCGCCATTGATGATGAATGATTTTTGGTGAAAAACGATAATAACAATCGATTCCCACAGACGGCGCCAATCTGTTGATGTAAAAAACTAGATCACTCTAATTATTTAATCACAGATAAATAAATAAGACAAAAGATTTTAAAGTGGTTCAGCCTTATATGAATGGCCTACGTCCACTGTTATGTTATTGCTGAGTGTTTGAGAATTCTTGATTACAAGTGCTATCGAGAAATTCCGGTCCCCTTGAATAAGGGTGATACAAGGTATTTATAGCCCTTAGGCTGTACATGAAAGGATGTTACATTAAATGATACACATATGAAAATGTAATTCATTTAATGTTCTTCAAACGTGCGCGTCAAGATGATAAGCATTCAATGAATAGTTGAACTGTTGATTATCTGGAAATTAATGCTGTGGTCGAGATGCAGCTCGAACCGCCTTAGTTGCTCGTCGTCCAAGAGTTCCTCGGAGCATTGGAGTTCCTCAGAAGACTGGCGTTCCTCGGAGTATACTTGTTGCTCGGAATGAGTATGTTGGTCGGGGAAACAATCTTCCTCGTTGCTATTGTGCCACGTAGATTGACACGTGTCTTCTTATTATTCGTCCACATCAGCATACTAATTTTGGTATCAACAGTCGTATTATCAAACCAGGAGTCCAGTTATCGTGCGGACTATTCTTACGAGTTACATTGGTCCCGTGCGTGGTGTTGGTACCACTCACGGGGTCGTTCGGGGGCTGTTTTGAGTTTTCACCCACTAACGTCGTGCTTAAAAACTTAAGTCTAGAAGTATGAAAATTATCATCATATTCTCAAATCGGGAGTCCCGTGATTGCATGATCAGTTCGAACGAGTTATATTGGTCCCGTACGAGGTGTTGGTGCCACTCACGGGGCCATTCGGGGGCCGTATCGGGTTTTCACCCACTAACGCCATGTTTTTAAGCCTATGTCTAGAAATATGCAAGTTATCGTCATACTCTCAAACTAGGAGTCCGGTCATCGCGCGGTCAGTTGCTACGAGTTACGTTGGTCTCGTGCGAGGAGTTGGTGCTACTCACGAGGCCGTTCGGGGGATTTTTAAGGTTTTCACCCACTAACGCCATGTTTATAAGCCTAAGTCAAGAAATTTGCAAATTATTGTCGTATTCTCAAGTCGGGAGTCCCGTGATCGCGCGGTCAGTTCCTACGAGTTACATTAGTCCCGTGCGAGGTGTTGGTGCCACTCACGGGGCCATTCGGGGGCTGTTTTGGGTTTTCACTCACTAACGCCATGTTTGTAAGCCTAAGTCTAGAAATATACAAATTATGATCGTATTCTCAAACTGGGAGTCTTGTGATTGCGCGGTCAGTTCTTACGAGTTACATTGGTACCGTGCAAAGTTTTTGCGCCTCTCACGGGGTCGTTCGGGGCTATTTTGTGTTTTGACGCCCTAATGCTATGTTTTGCTTAAGTATAGATATTTTTAAATTATCATCATATTCTCAAACCGAGAGTCTCGTGATCGCGCGGTAAGTTCGTACGAGTTACATTGGTCCCGTGAGAGGTGTTGGTGCCACTCATGGGGCCGTTCAGAGGCTATTTCTGGTTTTCACCCACTAACACCATATGTTTAAGCCTAAGTATAGAAATATGCAACTTATCATCGTATTCTCAAATCGGGAGTCTCATGATCGCACGGTCAGTTCCTACAAGTTATATTGGTCCTGTACGAGGTGTTAGAGCCACTCACGAGGCTGTTCGGGGGCTATTTTGGGTTTTCACCCACTATCTCCATGTTGTTAAGACTAAGTATAATTATATGTAAATTATCATCGTATTCTAAAATCGGGAGTCCCATGATCATGCGGTCAGTTCCTACAAGTTACATTAGTCCCGTGCGAGGTGTTGGTGCTACTTACGGGGCCGTTCGTCGACTGTTTCGAGTTTTCACCCACTAACGCCATGTTTTTAAGCCTAAGCCTAGAAATATGCAAATTATCATCATATTCTCAAATCGGGAGTCTCGTTATCGCTCTCTCAGTTCCTACAAGTTACATTGGTCCCATGTGACGTTTCAGGGCCACTCACGGGGCCATTCAAGCGTTATTTCGAGTTTCCAGCTACTAACGCCTTGTTTTAAACCCTATATCTAGAAATATACAAATTATCCTATGAGTTACATTAGTCCCGTGCGAAGTGTTAGTGCCACTCACGGTGCCTTTCGTGGGTTGTTTCGGGTTTTCACCCACTAACGCTGTGGGTTATAAGCAGAAGTCTAAAAATATAAAAATTATTGTCATATTCTCAAACAGGTAATCCTGTGATCGTGCGATCAGTTCAGACAAGTTACATTGGTCTCGTGCAAGGTGTCGGTGCCACTCACGGGGCCGTTCGAGGGTTGTTTCGGGTTTTCACCCACTAATACCATGTTTTTAATCCTATCTCTAGAAATATGAAAAAAAAAATCGTATTCTTCAACTGGGAGTCCCGTGATTACGCGTCCAGTTCCTACGAGTTACATTGGTCTCGTACGAGGTATTGGTACCACTCACGGGGCCGTTCGGGGGCTGTTTCGTGTTTTCAGCCACTAACGTCGTGTTTATAAACCTAAGTCTAGAAATATGCAAGTTATAGTCATATTCTCAAACCGGGAGTCCCATTGTCATACGGTCAGTTCCTACGAGTTCCATTGGCCCCGTGCGAGGTGTTGGTGCCACTAACGGGGCCGTTCGGGGGCTATTTCAGGTTTCACCCACTAACGCCATGTTTTTAACCAAAAGTCTAGAAATATGTAAATTACTATTGTATTCTCAAACTGGGAGTCCGATGATCGCGCGATTAGTTCCAATGAGTTATATTGGTCCCGTGCGAGGTGTTAGTGCCACTCACGGGGCCGTTCGAGGGATATTTTGAGTTTTCACCCTCTAACAACATTTTTTTAAGCCTACGCATAGAAATATGCAAATTATCATCGTATTCTCAAACCGGGAGTCCAGTGATCGCGCTGTCAGTTCCTACGAGTTACATTGGTCCCGTGTGAGGTGTTGATGCAACTCACGGGGCCATTCGGGGGGTTATTTTGGGTTTTCACCCACTAACACCATGTTTATAAGCCTATGTCTAGAAATATGCAAATTATCATTGTATTGTCAAATCGGGAGTCCCGTGAATGTGCGGTCAGTTCCTACGAGTTACATTAATCCCGTGCAAGGTGTTGGTGCCACTCACGGGGCCGTTCGGGGGTTGTTTCGGATTTTCACCCACTAACGCTATGTTTCTAAGCCTAAGTCTAGATATATGCAAATTATCGTCGTATTCTCAAACCGGGAGTCCCGTGATCGCACGGTCAGTTCCTACGTGTTATATCGGTCCCGTGCTTGGAGTTGGTGCCACTCACGGGGTCATTGGGGGTTATTTCGGATTTTCACCCACTAGCGCAGTGTTTTTAAGTCACAGTCTAAATATATGCAAATTATCATCATATTGTCAAACCCGAAGTCCCGTGATCGCACGGTCTGAACCAACGATTTATATACGTCCCGTGGGAGGTGTTGGTGCCACTCACGGGGCCGTTTGGGCGTTGTTTCAGGTTTTTTCCCACTAACGCCATATTTTTATTCCTAAGTCTAGAAATATTCAAATTATCATTGTATTGTCAAATCGGGAGTCTCGTGATCGCGCGATAAGTTCCTACGAGTTACATTGGTCCCGTGCGAGGTGTTGGTGCCACTCACGGGGCCGTTCAGCGGCTATTTTGGGTTGTCACCCACTAACACCATGTTTTTAAGGTTAAGTCTAGAAATATGCAAATTAATGTCGTATTCTCAAACCTAGAGTCCCGTGATCGTGCAGTCAGTTCGAAAGAGTTACATTGGTCTTGTGCGAGGTTATCGTGCCACTCACGGGGCCGTTTGGGGAGTGTTTCTAGTTTTCACCCACTAACGCCATGTTTTTCAGTATAAGTCTAGAAATATTCAAATTATCATCATATTCTCAAACTGCGAGTCCCATGATCGCGCGGTCAGTTCCATTGAGTTATATTGTCCCTTGCGAGGTGTTGGTGCCATTCACGGGGCCGTTCGGGGGATATTTCGGTTTTTCACCCACTTAGGCCATGTTTTTTAGCCTAAGTCTATAAATATGCAAATTAATATCATATTCAGATACCGGGAGTTCCGTGATCGTGTGGTCAGTTCCAACGACTCACCATGGTCCCGTGCAAGGTGTTGGGGACACTCACGGGGCCGTTCAGGGGCTGTTTCAGGTTTTTATCCACTAACACCACGTTTTTCAGCCTAAGTCTAAAAATATGCAAATTATCTTTGTATTCTCAAACTGGGAGTCTCGTGATCGCACGGTAAGTTCCAACGATATACATTGGTCCCGTGCGAGGTGTTCGTGCCACTCACGGGGCCGTTCGGGTTTTCACCCACTAATGCCGTATTTATATGTCGAAGTCTAAAAATATGAAAATTATCATCATATTCTCAAACTGGGAGTCCCGTGATCACACGATCAGTTACGATGAGTTACATTGGTCTCGTACAAGGTGTCGGTGCCACTCACGGGGCCGTTCGGGGGTTGTTTCGGGTTTTCACCCACTAATGCCATGTTTTGAAGCCTATGTCTAAAAATATGAAAATTATCATCATATTCTCAAATCGGGAGTCCCGTGATCACGCAGTCAGTTCCTACGAGTTACATTGGTCCCGTACGAGGTGTTGGTGCCACTCACGGGGCCGTTTGGCGGCAGTTTCGTGTTTTCAGCCACTAACGTCGTGTTTATAAGCCTAAGTCTAAAAGTATGCAAATTATCATCATATTCTCAAATTGAGAGACCCGTGATCGTTCGGTCAGTTCCTACGAGTTACATTGGTCCCGTTTGAAGTGTTTGTACCTCTCACAGGGCCGTTCGGGAGCTATTTCGCATTTTCACCCTCTAGTCTCATGTTTTGTTTAAGTCTTGATATTTTTAAATTATCACCGTATTCTAAAACCGGGACTCCCATGATCGCGCGGTCAGTTCCTACGAGTTACATTGATCCCGTGCGAGGTGTTGGTTACACTCACGCAACCATTCGGGGGTTATTTCGGGTTTTCCCCACTAACGCCATATTTTTAAGCCTAAGTCTAGAAATATGCAAATTATAGTCGTATTCTCAAACCGGGAGTCCCATGGTCACACGGTCAGTTCCTACGAGTTACATTGGTCCCGTGCGAGGTGTTAGTTCCCCTCACGGGGCCGTTCGGGGGCTATTTCGTATTTCACCCACTAACACCATGTTTTTAACCAAAAGTCTAGAAATATGCAAATTATCGTTGTATTCTCAAACTGGGAGTCCCATGATCGTGCGATTAGTTCCAATGAGTTATATTGGTCCCATGCGAGGTGTTGGTGCCACTCACGGGGCCGTTCGCGGGTTGTTTCGGGTTTTCACACCATGTTTATATGCCCATGTCTAGAAATATGTAAATTACCATTGTATTGTCAAATAGGGAGTCTCGTGAATGTGCGGTCAGTTCCTACGGGTTACAATAGTCTCGTGCGAGGTGTTGAGGCCACTCATGGGGCCGTTCAAGGGCTGTTTCGGATTTTCACCCACTAATGCCACATTTTTAAGCCTAATTCTAGATATATGAAAATTGTCATCGTATTCTTAAATCGGGAGTCCCGTGATCACGCGGTCAGTTACTATGAGTTATATCGATCCCATGCGAGGAGTTGGTGCCACTCACGAGGTCGTTTGAGGGTTGTTTCGAGTGTTCACCCACTAGCAACATGTTTTTAAGCCGGAGTCTAAATATATGCAAATTATCATCATATTCTCAAATCGGGAGTCCCTTGATCGCGCGATCTGTTCCAACGAGTTATATTCATCCCGTGGGAGGTGTTGGTGCCACTCACGGGGCCGTTCAAGCGTTGTTTCAGTATTTTACCCACTAACGCCATATTTTTATTCCTAAGTGTAGAAATATTCAAATTATCGTCGTATTTTCAGATCGGGAGTCTTGTGATTGTGCGGTAAGTTCTTACGAGTTACATTGGTCCCGTGCGAGGTGTTGGTGCCACTCACGGGGCCGTTCATTGGCTGTTTTGGGTTGTCACCCTCTAACACCATGTTTTTAAGATTAAGTCTAGAAATATGCAAATTAATGTCATATTCTTAAACCGGGAGTCCCGTGATCGTGCGGTCAGTACCAATGAGTTACATTGGTCCCATGCAAGGTGTTCAGACCACTCATTGGGTCGTTCGGGGGCTGTTTCAGGTTTTCACCCACTAACGCCCTGTTTTTCAGTATAAGTCTAGAAATATTCAAATTATCATAATATTCTCAAATTCTGAGACCCATGATCGCACGATCAGTTCCAAGGAGTTATATTGTCCCCTGCGAGGTGTTAATGCCATTCACGTGGACGTTCGGGGGCTATTTTGGTTTTTCACCCACTTAGGCCATGTTTTTTAAGACTAAGTCTATAAATATGCAAATTAATGTCGTATTCTCATACCGGGAGTCCCGTGATCGTCTGCTCAGTTCCAACGACTCACAGTGGTCCCGTGCGAGGTGTTGGTGCCACTCCCTAGGCCGTTCGGGAGCTGTTTCAGGTTTTCACCCACTAAGGCCATGTTTTTCAGCCTAAGTATAAAAATATGCAAATTATCATTGTATTCTCAAACTGGGAGTCCCGTGATCGCACGGTAAGTTCCAACGACTTACATTGGTCCCGTGCGAGGTGTTGGTGACACTCACGGGGCCGTTCGGGGGCTATTTCGGGTTTTCACCCACTAACGCCGTGTTTATATGCCGAAGTCTAAAAATATGAAAATTATCATCATATTATCAAAATTGGAGTCTCGTGATCGCGCGATCAGTTCCGATGTGTTACATTAGTCTAGTGCAAGGTGTCGGTGCCACTCACAGGGCCGTTCGGGGGTTATTTCGGGTTTTCACCCACTAATGCCATATTTTTAAGCCTATGTCTAGAAATATAAAAATTATCATCGTATTATCAAACTGGGAGTCTCGTGATCATGCGGTCAGTTCCTACGAGTTACATTGGTCTCGTACGAGGTGTTGGTGCCACTCACGGGGACATTCGGCGGCTGTTTCGTGTTTTCAGCCACTAACGTCGTGTTTATAAGCCTAAGTCTAGAAGTATGCCAATTATCGTCATATTCTCAAATCGACAGTCCCGTGATCATTCGGTCAGTTCCTTCGAATTACATTGGTCCCGTTTGAAGTGTTTGTACCTCTCACAGGGCCTTTCAGGGGCTATTTCGGGTTTTCCTTTAATGCCATGTTTTGTTTAAGTCTTGATATTTTTAAATTATCGTCATATTCTAAAACCGGGAGTCCCATGATAGCGTGGTGAGTTCCTACGAGTTACATTGATCCCGTGCGAGGTGTTGGTGACACTCACGCAGCCGTTCAGGGGATGTTTCGAGTTTTCACCCACTAACGCCATGTTTTAAAGCCTAAGTCGAGAAATATGCTACTTATAGTCGTATTCTTAAATCGGGAGTCTCATGGTCACACGGTCAGTTCCTACGAGTTACATTGGTCCCGTGCGAGGTGTTAGTGCCCCTCACGGGGTCGTTCGGGGGCTATTTCGGATTTTAACCCTCTAACGCCATGTTTTTAAGCCTAAATCTAGAAGTATGCAAATTATCCTCATATTCTCAAGCTGGAAGTCCCGTGATCGCACGATCAGTTCCTACGAGTTACATTGGTCCTGTGCAAGGTGTCGGTGCCACTCACGGGGCCGTTCGCGGGTTGTTTCGGGTTTTCACCCACTAACACCATGTTTATAAGCCTATGTCTAGAAATATGCAAATTACCATTGTATTGTCAAATAGGGAGTCTCGTGAACGTGCGGTCAGTTCCTACGGGTTACATTAGTCCCGTGCGAGGTGTTGAGGCCACTCACGGGGCCGTTCAGGGGCTATTTCGGATTTTCACCCACTAATGCCACATTTTTAAGTCTAAGTCTAGATATATGCAAATTGTCATCGTATTCTTAAATCGGGAGTCCCGTGATCACGTGGTCAGTTACTATGAGTTATATAGGTCCCATGTGAGGAGTTGGTGCCACTCACGAGGTCGTTCGGGGGTTGTTTCGGGTTTTCACCCACTAGCAACATGTTTTTAAGACAGAGTCTAAATATATGCAAATTATCATCATATTCTAAAATCGGGAGTCCCGTGATCATGCGGTCTGTTCCAACGAGTTATATTCATCCCGTGGGAGGTGTTGGTGCCACTCACGGGGTCGTTCGGGCGTTGTTTCAGTTTTTTACCCACTAATGCCATATTTTTATTCCTAAGTCTAGAAATATTCAAATTATCATTGTATTGTCAAACCGAGAGTCTTGTGATTGCGCGATAAGTTCCTACGAGTTACATTGGTCCCGTGCGAGGTGTTGGTGCCACTCACGGGGCCATTCGCGGCTGTTTTGGGTTGTCACTCACTAACACCATATTTTTAAGATTAAGTCTAGAAATGTGCAAATTAATGTCATATTTTCAAACTGGGAGTCCTGTGATCGTGCAGTCAGTTCCAACGAGTTATATTGGTCCCGTGCGAGGTGTTCGTGCCACTCACGGGGCTGTTCGGGAGCTGTTTCAGGTTTTCACCCACTAACACCATGTTTTTTAGTATAAGTCTAGAAATATTCAATCTATCATCATATTCTCAAACTGCGAGTCTCGTGATTGCGTGGTCAGTTCGAATGAGTTATATTGTCCCCTGCGAGGTGTTGGTGTCATTCATGGGGCTGTTCGGGGGCTATTTTAGTTTTTCACCCACTTAGGCCATGTTTTTAAGCCTAAGTCAATAAATATGCAAATTAATATCCTGTTCTCATACCGGGAGTCCCACGATCGTGTGGTCAGTTCCAACGACTCATAGTGGTCCCGTGCGAGGTGTTGGTGCCACTCATGGGGCCGTTTGGGGGCTGTTTCAAGTTTTCACCCACTAACGCCATATTTTTCAGCGTAAGTCTAGAAATATGCAAATTATCATTGTATTCTCCAATCGAAAGTCCCGTGATTGCGCGGTCCGTTCCTACGAGTTACATTGGTCCCGTGTGAGGTGTTGGTGCCACTCACGGGGCTGTTCGGGGGTTATTTCGGGTTTTCACCTACAAACGCCATGTTTATAAGCCTATGTCTAGAAATATGCAAATTATCATCGTATTATCAAATCGGGTGTCCCGTGATGTCAGTTCCTACGAGTTATATTAGTCTCGTACGAGGAGTTGGTGCCACTCACGGGGCCGTTCGGGGGCTGTTTCGGATTTTCACCCACTAACGCCATCTTTTTAAGCCTAAGTCTAGATATATTCAAATTATCATCGTATTCTCAAACTGAGAGTCCCGTGATCGCGCGGTCAGTTCCTACGACTTATATCATTCCCATGCGAGGAGTTGGTGCCACTCATGGGGTTATTTGGGGGTTGTTTCGGGTTTTCACCCACTAGCGCCATATTTTTAAGCCATATTCTAAATATATGAAAATTATCATCATATTTTCAAATCGGGAGTCCCGTGATCATGCGGTATGTTCCAACTAGTTATATTGGTCCTGTGGGAGGTGTTGGTGCCACTTGCGGGGCCGTTCGGGAGTTGTTTCAGGTTTTTACCCACTAACGCCATATTTTTACTCCTAAGTCTTGAAATATTCAAATTATTGTTGTATTATCAAACCGAGAGTCTCGTGATCGAACGGTAAGTTCCTACGAGTTACATTGGTCCCGTGCGAGGTGTTCGTGCCACTCACAGGGTCGTTCGGCGGCTGTTTTGGGTTGTCACTCACTAACACCATATTTTTAAGATTAAGTCTAGAAATATTCAAATTAATGTCGTATTCTCAAATCGAGAGTCCCGTGATCGTGTAGTCCGTTCCAACGAGTTACAATGATCCCGTACAAGGTGTTCGTGCCACTCATGGGGCCGTTCGGGGGCTGTTTTCACCCACTAATGCCATGTTTTTTAGTATAAGTCTTAAAACATTCAAATTATCATCATATTCTCAAACTGCGAGTTCCGTGATCACGCGGTCAGTTCCCATGAGTTATATTTTCCCCTACGAGGTGTTGGTGCCATTCACGGGGCCATTTGGGGGCCGTTTCGGTTTTTCACCTACTTACGCCATATTTTTAAGCCTAAGTCTATAAATATACAAATTAATGTCGTATTCTCATACCGGGAGTCCCGTGATCGTGTGGTCAGTTCCAACGACTCACAGTGGTCCCGTGCGAGGTGTTTATGCCACTCATGGGGCCGTTCGGGGGCTGTTTCAAGTTTTCACCTGCTAAAGCCATGTTTTTCAGCCTTAGTCTAAAAATATGTAAATTATCATTGTATTCTCAAATAGGGAGTCCCGTGATCGCACGGTAAGTTCCAACGAGTTACATTGGTCCTGTGCGAGGTGTTGGTGCCACTCACGGGGCCGTTCAAGGGCTGTTTTGGGTTTTCACCCACTAACGCCATTTTTTTTAGCCTAAGTCTAGAAATATGCAAATTATCATCATATTCTCAAACTAGGAGTCCCGTCATCACGCGGTCAGTTCCAACGAGTTTCATTAGTCCAGTGCGAGGTGTTGGTGCCAATCACGGGGACATTCGAGGGCTCTTTCCGGTTTTCACCCACTAACACCATGTTTTTAAGCCTAAGTCTAGAAATGTGCGAATTATCGCCGTATTCTCAAACCGGGATTCCCTAGATCGCGCGGTCAGTTCCTACGAGTTACATTGGTCCCGTCCAAGGTGTTGTTGCCACTCACGGGGCCGTTCAGCGGCTCTTTTGGGTTGTCACCCACTAACGCCATGTTTTCAAGCTTAAGTCTAGAAATATTCAAATTATCATCATATTCTCAGACCGAGAGTCCCGTAATCGTATGGTCAGTTCCTACGAGTTACATTTGTCCCGTGCGAGGTGTTGGTGCCACTCACGAGGCCGTTGCGGGGCTGTTTCGGGTTTTCACCCTCTAAGGCCATGTCTTTAAGTCTATGTTTAGAAATATACAAATTATCACCGTATTCTCAAACCGAGATTCCCAAGATCGCGCGGTCAGTTACTACGAGTTACATTGTTCCCGTGCGAGGTGTTGGTGCCACTCACGGGGCCGTTCTGGGGCTTATTCCGGTTTTCACCCACTAATGCCATGTTTTTAAGCCTAAGTATAGAATCTATAAATTAATGTTGTATTCTCAAATCGGGAGTCCTGTGGTCATACGGTCAGTTCCAACGAGTTACATTGGTCCCGTGCGATGTGTTGGTACCACTCATGGGGCCGTTGTAGGGTTGTTTCAACTTTTCATCCACTAACGCCATGTTTTTTAGCCCGAGTCTAGAAATATGCCAATTATCATCGTATTCTCAAACTGGAAGTCCCGTGATCGCGCGATCAGTTCCAACGAGTTACATTGGTCCCGTGCGAGGTGTTGGTGCCACTCACGGGGCCGTTCGGAGGATATTTCGGTTTTTCCCCACTGACACCATGTTTTTAACGCTGAGTCTAGAAATATTCAAATTATCATTGTATTCTCAAACTGGGAGTCCCGTGATCATCCGGTAAGTTCCAACGAGTTACATTGGTCCCGTGCGAGGTGTTGGAGCACTAACGCCATGTTTTTCAGCCTAAGTCCAGAAATATGAAAATTATCATCATATTCTTAAACTGGGAGTCCGATCATTATGCAGTCAGTTCCAACGAGTTACATTGGTCCAGTGGGAGGTGTTGGTGCCAATCACGGGGCCGTTTTGGGAGCTGTTTTGGGGTTTCACCCACTATTGCCATGTTTTTAAGACGAAGTCTAGAAATATGCATATTATCGTCGTATTCTCACACCAGGAGTCCCATGATCGCGCGGTCAGTTCTAACGAGTTACATAAGTCCCATGCGAGGTGTTGGTGCCACTCACAGGGCCGTTCGGGAGTTGTTTTGGGTTTTTACCCACTAACGCCATGTCTTTAATCATAACCCTAGAAATATTCAAATTATCATCATATTATCAAATCGACAGTCCCATGATCGCACGGTAAGTTCCTATGAGTTATACTGGTCCCGTGCGAGGTGTTGGTGCCACTCACGGGGCCATTTTTGGGCTGTTTGGGGTTTTCACCCTCTTACGCCATGTTTTTAAGCCGACATTTTGAAGTATGTAAATTATCGTCGTATTCTCAAACTGGGATTCCCTAGATCGCGCGATCAGTTACTATGAGTTAAATTGGTCCCGTTCGAGGTGTTGGTGCCGCTCATGGAGCCGTTCGGGGGCTATTTCGGGTTTTCACCCACTAACGCCATGTTTTGAAGCTTAAGTCTAAAAATATGCAAATTATTGTCGTATTCTCAAATCGGGAGTCCCGAGATCGTGCCGTCAGTTCCTACGACTTACATTGGTCCCGTGCGAGGTGTTAGTGCCACTCAGGGGTTCGTTCAACGACTCTTTTGGGTTGTCACCCATGAACGCCATGTTTTTAAGCTTAAGTCTAGAAATATCCAAATTATCATCGTATACTCAATCTGGGAGTACCATGATCGCGCGATCAGTTCCTACGAGTTACATTGGTCCCATGGGAGGTGTTGGTGCCACTCACGGGGCCGTTCCGGGGCTGTTTCGAGTTTTCACCCTCTAACGCCATGCCTTTAGGCCAACATTTAGAAATATACAAATTATCATCGTATTCTCAAACTAGGATTCCCTAGATCACGCGGTCAGTTCCTACGAGTTACGTTGGCCCCGTGCGAGATGTTGTCACCACTCACGGGGCCGTTCAGCGGATCTTTTGGGTTGTCACCCACTAGCGTTGTTTTTTAATCTTAAGTCTAAAAATATTCAAATTATCATCGTATTCTCAAATCGGGAGTCCCGCGATCACGCGGTAAGTTCATGCGAGTTACATTTGTCCCGTGCGAGGTGTTTGGTGCCACATATGGGGCCGTTGCGGGGCTGTTTTGGATTTTCACCATCTAATGCCATGTCTTTAAGCCTACATTTAGAAATATGCAGATTATTATCGTTTTCTCAAACCGATATTCCCTAGATCGCGCAGTCAGTTCCTACGAGTTACATTGATCCCGTACGAGGTGTTGGTGCCACTCATGGAGCCATTCGGGGGCTATTTCGGGTTTTCACCCACTAACGCCATGTTTTAAAGCCTAAATCTAGAAATGTGCAAATTCATGTCGTATTCTCAAATCGGGAGTCACGTGATCATGCGGTCAGTTCCAACGAGTTATATTGATCCCGTACGAGGTGTAAGTGCCACTCACGGGGCCGTTAAGGGGTTGTTTCGAGTTTTCACCCACTAACGCCATTTTCTTCAACCTTAGTGTAGAAATATGCAAATTATCGTCGTATTCTCAAACTAGGAGTCTCGTGATCGCACTGTCATTTCCAACGAGTTACATTGGTCCCGTGCGGGGTGTTAGTGCCACTCACGGGGGCATTCTAGGACAGTTTTGGGTTTTTATCCACTAACGCCATGTTTTTTAGCATAAGTCTAGATATATGGAAATTATCATCATATTCTCATACAGGGAGTCCCGTGATCGCGTGGTCATTTCCAACGAGTTACATTGGTCCAGGGCGAGGTGTTGGTGCCAATCACGGGGTCGTTCAGGGGCTGTTTCGAGTTTTCACCCACTAACGCCATGTTTTTAAGCCTAAGTCTATAAATATGCAAATTATCATCGTATTCTCAAATCAGGAGTCCCAAGATCACGCGGTCAGTTTCTACGAGTTACATTGGTCCCGTGCAAGGTGTTGGTGCCAATCACGGGGCCATCATGAGGCAGTTCGGGTTTTCATCCACTAATATCATGTTTTTAAGCCTAAGTCTAGAACTATGAAAATTATCATCGTATTCTCAAACCGGTAGTCCTGTCATCGCGCGGTCAATTCTTATGAGTTATATTGGTCCTGTGTGAGGTGTTGGTGCCACTCATGAGGCCGTTCGGTGGTTGTTTTTATCTTTCACCCACTAACATCATGTTTTTAAGTCTAACTCCAAAAATATACAAATTATCATCGTATTCTCAAACCGGGAGTCCCATGATTACGCGGTGAGTTCCTATAAGTTACATTGGTCCCGTGCGAGGTGTTGGTGCCACTTACGGGCGGTTCGGGGGCTGTTTCTAGTTTTCACCCACTAACGCGATGTTTATAAGCATATGTATAGAAATATGAAAATTATCATCATATTGTCAAATCGACAGTCCCGTGATTATGCGGTCAGTTCCTACGAGTTACATTAGTCCCGTGCGAGGTGTTGGTGCCACTCACAGGGCCATTCGGGGGTTGTTTTGGGTTTTCTCCCACTAACGCCATTTTTTTAAACCTAAGTCTAGATATATTTGCAAATTATCATCGTATTCTCAAACCGAGAGTCCCGTCATCTCGCGGTCAGTTCCTACGAGTTATATCGGGTTCGTGCGAGGAGTTGGTGCCACTCATGGGGCCGTTCGGGGGTTGTTTCGGGTTTTCACCCACTAGCGCCATGTTTTTAATCCTCAGTCTAGATATATGCAAATTATCATCATATTCTCAAATCGGGAGTCCCGTGATCGTGCGGTTTGTTCTCAAATCGAAAGATGTTTCGAGTTTTCACCCACTAACGCAATGTTTTTTCGCTTAAGTTTAGAAATATGTTAATTATTGATGTACTGTCAAACTGGGAGTCCCGTGATCGCGTGGCCAGTTCCAACGAGTTACATTGGTCCCGTGCGAGGTGTTGGTGCCACTCATGGGGCCGTTCCGGGGCTATTTTGGGTTTTCACCCTCTAACGCCATGTCTTTAAGCCTACTTTTAGAAATATGAAAATTATAGCCATATTGTCAAATCGGGAGTCCCAAGATCGCGCAGCCAGTTCCTACGAGTTACATTAGTCCCGTCGAGGTATTGGTGCCACTCACAGGGCCGTTCGGGGATGTTTCGGGTTTTCACCCACTATCGCCATGTTTTTAATCCTAAGTCTAGAAATATGCAAATAATCATCGTATTCCCAAACTGGGAGTCTTGTGATCATGCGGTTAGTTTGTACGAGTTATATTGGTCCCATACGAGGTGTTGGTGCCACTCGCGAGGCCGTTCAGGGGGTATTTTGGATTTTCTCCCACTAAGGCCATGTTTATAAGTCTAAGTTTAGAAATATACAAATTATAATCATATTTTCAAACTGGGAGTCTCGTGATCACGCCGTCACTTCCTATGAGTAACATTGGTCCCGTGCGAGGTGTTGGTGCCACTTACAAGGTCGTTCGGGGGCTGTTTTGGGTTTTCACCCACTAAAGCCATGTTTTTAAGCCTAAGTCTAGATATATGAAAATTATCATTGTATTCTAAAATTGGGAGTCCCGTGATCGTGCGGTCCATTCCTATGAGTTATATTGGTCCCGTGCGAGGAGTTGGAACCACTCACGGGGCCGTTCGGGGGTTGTTTCGAGTTTTCACTCACTAGCACCATGTTTTTAACCCTAAGTCTAAATATATGCTAATTATTATCGTATTCTCAAATCGGGAGTCCCATGATCGGGTGGTCTATTCAAACGAGTTATATTTGTGATGTGCGAGGTGTTAGTGCCACTCACAGGGCCGTTCGGGGGCTGCTTCGGGTTTTCACCGACTAATGCCATGTTTTTAATCCTACGTTTAGAAATATGCAAATTATCATCGTATTCTCAAATCAGAAGTCCCGTGATCGTGTGGTCAATTCTAACGAGTTACATTGGTCCCGTACGAGGTGTTCGTGCCACTCACGGGGCCGTTTGGGGGCCGTTTCGGGTTTTCACGCGATAACGCCATGTTTTTAAGCCTAAATCTATAAATATGTAAATTATCGTCGTATTCTCAAATCGGGAGTCCCATGATCACACGGTCAGTTCCTACGAGTTATATTGGTCCCGTACGAGGTGTTGCTGCCACACACGAGGCCGTTCGGGGGTTGTTTTGGGTTTTCACCTACTAACGCCATGTTTTTAAGCCTAAGTCTAGAAATATGTAAAATATCATAGTATTCTCAAACCGGGAGTCCTGTTATCGCACGGTCTGTTCCTACGAGTAACATTGGTCCCATGCGAGGTGTTGGTGCTACTTATGGGGCCGTTCGGGGGCTATTTCGAGTTTTCACCAACTAACGCCATGTTTTTAAGCCTATGTCTAGAACTATGCAAATTATCGTCGTATTCTCAAACCGGGAGTCCCGTGATCGCGCTGTCAGTTCCTAAGAGTTACATTGGTCCCGTTTGAGGTGTTGGTGCCACTCACGGGACCGTTCAGGGGTTGTTTCGAGTTTCCACCCACTAACGCCACGTTTTTAACCCTAAGCCTAGAAATTTGCAAATTATCATCGTAATCTCTTACCGGGAGTCCCGTGGTCGCACTGTCAGTTTGTACGAGTTACATTGGCCCCATTCGAGGTGTTGGTGCCACTCACGGGGCCGTTCGGGGGTTATTTCAAGTTTTTCCCCTTTAACGCGATGTTTTTAAACCTAAGTCTAGATATATGCAAATTATCATCATATTCTCAAACCAGGAGTCATGTGATCACGCGGTCTGTTCCTATGAGTTACATTGGTCCCGTGCGAGGTGTTGGTGCCAATCACGAGGTCGTTCGGGGGGCTATTTTGAGTTTTCACCCACTAACGTCGTGTTTGAAAGCCTAAGTATAGAAATATGAAAATTAGCATCGTATTCTCAAATCAAGAGTCCCGTGATCGTGTGATCAGTTCTTGTGAGTTACATTCCTGTGCGAGGTGTTGGTGCCGTTCGGGTGCAGTATCGGGTTTTCACCCACTGACGCCATGTTTTTAAACCTATGTCTAGAAATATGCAAATTATCATCGTATTCTCAAACTGGGAGTCCGGTGATCGCGCGGTCAGTTCCTATGAGTTACGTTGGTCCCGTACGAGGTGTTACTGCTACTCACGGGGACGTTCGGGGGATGTTTAAGGTTTTCACCCACTAGCGCCATGTATATAAGCCTAAGTCTAGCAATTTTCAAATTATCATCGTATTCTCAAGAGGGGAGTCCCGTGAATGCGCGGTGAGTTCCTACGAGTTACATTAGTCCCGTACGAGGTGTTAGTGCCACTGATGGGGCATTCGGGGGCTATTTTGGGTATTCACCCACTAACGCCATGTTTTTAAGCATAAGTCTAGAAATATACAAATTATCATCGTATTCTCAAACTGGGCGTCTCGTGATTGCATGTTTAGTTTTTACGAGTTACATTGGTCTCGTGCAAAGTTTTTGCGCATCTCACGGGGTCGTTCGGGGGTTATTTTGAGTTTTGACCCACTAATGTCTTTTTTTCTTATGTAGAGATATTTTTTAATTATCGTCGTATTCTCAAACCGGGAGTCCCGTGATTGAGCGGTCAGTTCCTACGAGTTACATTGGTCCCGTGCGAGGTGTAGGTGCCACTCATGGGGCCGTTCGGGGGTTATTTTTATATTTCACTCACTAACGCCTTGTTTTTAAGACAAAGTCTATAAATATGTAAATTGTCGTCGTATTCTAAAACCAGGGGTCCCGTGATCTCGCGGTCAGTTCCTACAAGTTACATTGGTCCCCATGCGAGGTGTTGTTTTTACTCGAAGTTTTAGATTAAAGGAATCTAACCTACGTCTACCTAATTCCCCTGCAACGGTACCAAAAACATGACACGACAAAGAATGTATCTCTGAAGTGTGTTCCCTCTAGGCTCAAGTGCAAGCGTGTCGCATTAGTAATAAACCCAGTAAGTCGGGATCATATCCACAGGGAAATAGGACGAGAAAATCGTGATGACGAAAAGACGGATGGTTAACCTAAATTCAACTCTATGAAGAACGAAAAGATGATTGATTTGCAATTAATCCTACTCAGGAGAAGGAAACTAGATTAATATAACGGAACTAATGAATTAAGCAAGGATTAATAACTAAGAATGAATTAATAAGTATGAAGAGAGAAACAGGTTGGGAATACAATCCCTCATCCCTAGTGTATTGCTTATATAAAACTAATCATAAAATTAAGTAATTAATCAGACCCAGTCTTTAGTACTCCCAAGCATTACGTATATGGTGTTCAATCCCGCACCATACGTAATCAGAGGATGAGTAAAGAGGTAACGCAATAGCTACACTTGCATTGCACTCTAAAGCATCCCGATTACCCTGCAGCAAACGAGATCTAAAGATCTACAATGGTTGTGTTCGCTACGCAATACGGTCTAATAAATCCTTAATTTTAGAGGATTAATTTTATACACATGCAACGTTCACATCGGGTTGAGTTCATGCATCCCAACCCTAAGAAATCTAGCTGGACATACTGAACCTAACTATGCATAAATTAACTACATTGCATGTGAAAGAAATCATGATGAAAATATACCGAACATGCGAGATCAATAATAGAGAGAATGAAAATCAAATTAAAACTTGCAATCAAACCCGAAAATAAATTATCTTAAAGCACCAAATCAAAGTTATGTTCCTAGGGTAATCTCTTACTTTTATCTCTATAAAAAACTTTTCAAAACTGTGTTTTTTAAGTCAATACAATGATACATGTAGGTTTTAGAAGAGTTTGTAACATAATAGGACTCTTTAGACCAATCAGCTTTGAAGTAGAATTTTGTGCATCACGCACCTTGAACCGGTTCACAGGTACCCCAAACCGGTTCACCCTGTGGTTCGGAGAATATTTCTGGTTTAGAGGCTTCTTTGCTTCATTTCCACACTTAGAAAATTTTCATGTTTTCTTCCTTGGATTTTTCTTCAACTTCAAAGGGTCATAAATCTTTCACCATAGCTCAAATTTGGGTGTCGTCTTTTCTAGTGTTATCGCTCCTCCGAGATCTTCAACTTTCCAGTAGGCTCCACCTCCGGGATTAGGCTGCAAAATTATGAAAATGCCCTTGAACTTGCCTTCCTAGCATTTCCTTTAATGTTTCGATTTCTCTTTCGCACTTCTTGCATAATTTACCTGTAAAACACATAAGAGAAACACAAAACACGAAATACTTGCCAATGAAGGTTTATAACATAATTATGAGTTAAATCCATATTAATTGCACTGCTCGGGTTCACAAAAGTACCAAAATTAAGGGGATAAATATACGATATTTATGCCTGATCAAACCCCCCTAACTTAGAACTTTGCGCGTCCCGAGCAATGTAAAAGAAAAAGAATAATGTCATAACTCTTCTAAAAACTTTATTGGGATATAATAAATTTTTCACGGGCAAGACATTGCATTTAGCATATGTAACAAGATGTTAAACCCCTAGGTTTCCCTAGTAGGACGAGTGTTGTCTCGTGAGGGTTTGCAGTGAATATACCCACAAAATTCGACTCAAAGAAAATTCAAAATATGCAAAAATCGTATTATTCAAACTTTTCCAGAAAATAGTCATCATCAATTCATGTTCAAGAGTCTCAAATCATAGTGCGTGTGTGCGGAGCCAGAAATTTAACCGCGAATTTTCACCGATTGCTCATTACGTTACTCATCCAAAAATTCATTTTGATTTCAAAATCTCACGGGATGTGCTCACAAACGAATCTCTTGGAAGGGTGGCTATTTTCTCTCGGTATGCATTATTTATAAGAGTAAATGTATTGGAACCAAATACACGCACACAAACAGAAGACGGAAATTTTATGGTAAATGGATCTCAGCATTGGATTCCGGTTATAAAAAATTAAAAATTACCTCTAATTCATATTTATGGTCTCTTTTATTATCTTTCCGTGTTTTATCTCTCCACGCGGTAACCAATTTCGCATAAAGGACTCGATTAGGACTTTATTGGGTTGGAAGTATAGTGGGTAAAATGGGGGTGATTGGGAATTTCGGAATTGGAAAATTTTCTCATGATGTCCATTAGTGCTTTTTCCAGGCTTTTTCTCCTTTTTCTATTTTTTTATGTTTTTCACACATTTCTTTCTTGCTATTTTTGTTGAGCATATTTATTCTTTTCTTGCCCGTTTTTATGCACTTTTCGGACTTAATTTCTGGGAATATCCATTTTCACAATTCCGGGCCAATTGGGGTTTATCGGGTTGTCAAACGAAAGGGAAAATTTATTCGGCAATATTTTGGTTTACAAAAGGGATAATTTTTCTCTACTTTTTCTGGCCAATATTTTTGGTGCCTACTTCATTGTCCGAAATACTAATTGCGTTACCATATGCGTCTCGAGATTACTTTAATTTAGAGACCTATTTAGCACATTTTTCAAGGCAATATCACACACCTTTTCCATAACCGATTGAAGTGAAAGAATTGAGATCCATTGATGACTTATTAGAATGCTGAAAGGAAATTTGAGTTAACATTTAACTCGGATTGATTTATACATTCATAGTAATGAAAGGCTCGAATCTCACCGGGTTTGTTAATCTGCACATTTAATCGCTAAGTCATCTACGTTCGCTCAATTTCCATCTTTGGTCAATTTCGGCTTTGTGTATTGGGTTTTTACAATTTTAGACTTTAAACCATCTTTTAATGATATTTTCGAAAAATTTGAATTCCAATTTTGTTTTTTATTTTGAAGAAAAATATTTTTGGCTTTTTTTAAAAAAAAAATTCAATTTTTTTGAAATTTTTGGGCATTTTTGAAAATTTGTGAAGTTTTAGAAAGACACACTTGTGACCCCCCTAACTTAGACTTCTGCATTGTCCTCAAGAAAAACGGACTAAAATCTAACTCAAAGCGAATTAAAAGTGCGAGAAAATAAAATGAACAAATAAAACAAAAATGAGATTTTTTTATAGATACTGAGAGCCTGTGTTACACGGATGATGGGAGAATTACACAATCAACATTTTTAAACAGCTAATCACGTCGCAACCAACAAAAAAAAACATCAACAGCAGACAAGGGCTTCACTGGGGAGGTGGATTGGAGGGGCCGGGTGCGTTGGGATCATACGGATCATAGAAGAAAGTTGGAGGGGGTCCACCAAAGTTGAGCTCGTATAAATGGGCTTGGAGATGATGCATCATGCTCGTATGCCTTTAGTAGGCCTATTGATCCCATTGATAGGACGCTTGGTCTCGATTGTATTGGGTGAGGAAACCGTCAAAACGGGTTTCCACCACCGAAAGGCGCCTATCTAAATCTGCACCCGGGGCTCAAAATCTAAGTCATCATCCTTGTCTTCATCATACTCTTCTTCCCCCACATCCATCATTGGGGCGTCATGTCCTTCCTCCCCCGCACCCTCATCAAGAATAGGAAGGTTGGGGTGGGCCACCCTCATTTGGCGTTCACGAAGGGTGGTGGAAGTGCCTCCAATTGGGCGGGGGAGTCAGACATGCTGCCCCAGGTCGTCCACCCTAGCATTAATCAGAATCTCAGTGATAAGGCGGGCAAAGGGGAGTGCTGGTTTTCCCACTCATCATAGGCTTCATGGAGGATGTTCGCGTAGAAAACTTGGGCCAGATTGATACTGCTCTCGGGTTCGAGGAAATGATATAAGAAGTTGGTGTGACGTTGCCTGACCACAGAATCGTTGGTGTTTTGGAGGATTTCTCCACATTCAATGAGGTGCGTGAATCGCATCGTGTTCGAAAGTATCAGAAATGAATCGCGCAACCATTCCTCCCCGGGTTCCATTCGGGTGACACATTCGACTTTGGTGAGGGGGCACCATTGGTGGGACACATGAAGGGCACGGGTAGGACAACCCCTTTTTCTCTCATTTTGCGCGCAATGATGGCGCTGGAGAAAAGAATATGAATGCCGTCAAGATATGCCTCGTGAAGAGTGGAGGATTTGTGCACGAGCATCGTGTAGAATTGGCGAATTTCAGATTCAAAAACTTTGTTGCTCGTGGGGGAGAGAAATGAACACCACCCTCGGCGGTGGAAAAGGGCGGTGACGTCGCCGGGCAGATCCTCCCAATTAACAAAATGCTCGATATGAATGGTGCGAGTGGCTGAGGAATAACGCTCGGCCCAATGACGTTCTTGGACAGACCGAAAGACTCCCGCACCCTCGTCATCGAGGATAGTAGTTTCGTCATATTTTGTAGACGGAAGTTTTATTGGCGGGGGTACGACATGGTGAGAGAGAGGGAGATAGATATAGAGGTTATATGATGTGGAAGAAAGGGAGAGTGAAATGAAGTGTGGGAAATGGAGAGAGGTTGAGGGTGAATTTATAGGTGTGTGGGGGTGGATTTTGGTGGGAAATGGGAATAGGTATGGAGGGAGATGAAGGAGGGAGTGAATTTGGAGTGTAAATTGGTAGGGGGAAGTTTTAGAGGGTGAAATTTAGTAGGAAAACTGAATGGAGGGAAGGGGGAAAGGAGAATGAATTTGGAAAAAAGGGTGAAGAATTTTCCAGGACCCCCGAACCGGTTCACCCTGCGGTTCGGGGCACCTTGCTAGCCTAGAAAACTTGTTTCTCTCATATCTCAAAATCTAAGTGTTCTCTCAAGCCTTAACACTTGCTTATGGCCCTTTAAGATATCCAAGACCCTCGGGTTCCATGAAAAGCCTCTACCAAGCCCTCGAAATGCGTGCAAGCTCTTAAAAAGTGTGCTACCTCGATCCATATCATTACCCGTGCTTCCGGACTCATAAATATCCTAACTCAAACACTACTACTGTACACAAGAATTCACCCCATATGCGTCGGGGGTACGATGACCTCTCATTTTCAACTCAATCTACCCCGTAAATGGGGTCTGACAACCAGATGGTGTCGATCTCTTCTACGCACGCCTCAACATATAGCTTTAGGTGTTGTCCATTGACTTTGAATGCGACACCCCCTTTGGGATCTTCCAATTCTACTGCTCCATGGGGGAATACGCTCTTTGCAAAGAATGGGTCAGTCCATCGAGACCGCAGTTTACCCAGAAATAGATGAAGTCGGAAGTTATAGAGGAGCGCTTTTTGTCCCGGTTTAAACTCTTTTTATCGAATAATCTTATCATGTGCTAGTTTCATCCGGGCTTTTGCAAACTTGGCATTCTCATACGCGTCATTTCATATCTCCTCTAACTCATTAAGTTCAAGCTTATGAGCTTCACCGGCTTTATCCATGTAGTAATTCACCTTCTTAATCGCCCAATACGCTTTTCTCTCTAGTTCAACGGGAAGATGGAAAGGTTTTCCATACACAAAGCGGAATGGGGATATTTCGAGTGGATATTTATATGCGGTATGATGGGCCCAGGGTGAATCATTCAATCGAAGTGACCAATCTTTCTGATCGGGATTTACGGTCTTCTTGAGGATGTGCTTGATTTCTCGATTAGCTAATTTGACCTTCCCATTCGTCTATGGGTGATAGGTCGTTCCAACCTTGTGAACGATGCCATACTTTCCCATGATCTTCTCTAATGGTCAGTTGCAAAAGTCCGTGCCATTATCACTAATTATTCCTTTCGGAGCACCGAAGCGAGAAAGTAAGTGTTCCTGTAGGAACCTAATCGCCACTTTGTTATCATTTGTCTTGGTAGCTATGGCTTCCACCCATTTAGAAACATAGTCTACCCCGATAAGGATGTATAAGAAACCAAAAGATGGGGGAAAAGGGCCCATGAAGTCAATACCGTAGCAGTCAAAGATCTCAATAATAAGTATCGGGGTTAATGGCATCATGTCTCGTCGGGTTATTGCTCTTATCCTTTGACACCTATCATAAAATTACAATAATCTCTCCCATCCTAGAATATTATGGCCCAATAGAAGCCGCTTTGAAGAATCCTAGCGGCCGTTTTTTCGTCAAAAAGTGACTTCCACAAGCTTTCGAATGACAAAATTGGATGACATTTGGTATCTCATCATTCGGTACGCACCATCAGATGATTTGGTCAGCGCAATATTTAAAAAGGAAGGGATCGTCATAGAAAAATATTTGTGACCAAGTAATGAACCTCTTCTTATCTTGAAGTGTCCACTCGAGAGAGACGGCTCCCGTGACAAGATAATTCACTATATCCACAACCCAGGGCAAAGAAGGGCTAGCAAAGAGTTACTCATCCGAAAAATATTCGTCTATGGGTATTGGATCGCTAGGTACATCAGATGAAAGCCAAGATAAATGGTTAGTAACAACATTTTCTACTCCTTTTTTGCCTTTAATGGAGAGATTGAACTCTTGTAGGAGTAGGATCCACCTTATGAGGTGCGATTTTGTGTCCTTCTTTGCAAGTAGGTACTTCAGATCCACGTGGTCGGTGAAACAAGTGATGGGTGACCCAATGAGATTGGATCGAAATTTAGCTAGAGCAAATATTATGGCTAGCCATTCCTTCTTCATTGTGGAGCAATTGAGTAGTGGTCCGATGAGAGTACGACTAGCGTAGTAGATGACATGAGACTTTTTATCCTTCCGTTGGCCCAAAACAACCCCTATTGTAAAATCACTTGCATCACACATGAGCTCGAACGGTAAGGACCAATTCGGCGCTTGCATGATGGGAGCAGAAACAAGCATGCTTTTCAATTTTTCAAAAGCACTTTGTAATGCTTCATTCCACTCTAATGGGATATCCTTCATAAGGAGGTTGCTTAAGGGCCTAATGATGGCGCTAAAGTCCTTAATGAACCTTCGATAAAACCCTGCATGACCCAAGAAGGAGCGCACGTCTTTGAGGGATTTTGGTGTGGGTAGATTGTCTATGACATCTATCTTCGCTCTATCAACTTCAATCCCTTTGGATGAAACTATGTGGCTAAGAATTATTCCCACAGTGACCATAAAATGGCATTTATCCCAATTTCGTATTAAGTTCTTCTCCACACACTGGTTAAGTACTTTTTCCAGATTCGCCAGACAACGATCGGAAGAGATGCCAAAAACGCTAAAGTCGTTCATGAACACTTTGAGTCCTCTCTCAATCGTGTCACTAAATAGACTCAATATGCACCTTTGAAAGGTAGTGGGTGCATTACACAAGCTGAATGGCATACATTTATAGGCAAACGTACCAAAGGGGCAAGTGAAGTTCATTTTCTCCTGGTCAATTATATCTACCTCAATCTGGTTATATCCGGAGTTACCATCAAGGAAGCAGTAATAAGGATGGACCGCTACTCTCTCAAGCATCTGATCAATAAATGGCAACCTTCATTAAGTTTCCGATAATCAATGCAATAGCGCCACCCGATGCTGGTATGTTGGGGAACTAGCTCTACCTTAGCATTTTTAATCACTGCCATGCCCGACTTCTTCGGGATAACTTGTATAGGGCTCACCCACTTGCTATCCGATATTGGGTAGATAATCTCGGCATCCAATAACTTAATGATTTCGGTTCTCACCACTTCTTTCATATTGGGGTTTAGCCTTCTTTTCATTTATCTAGAGGGCTTTACATCCTCTTCGAGGTGTATCTTATGGGTGCAAATCAAAGGACTTACCCCCTTCAAATTAGCAATACACCAACCAAAAGCACTTTGGTGCTTCCTCAGAATCTTTAATAACTTACCCTCTTGCTCTTCGTCTAGGATAGAGGAGACAACAATAGGAAATGTTTCGTCATTTCCTAGATATGCATATTTAACATGGGAGGGTAGTTTCTTCAATTCGAGGTTTAGAAATTTATCGCTGAGCGAACCATGTGTGCCTCCCTTGGCGATAACTCCTCGAATTGAGAAACCCAACTTATATCTCTCACGTCCTCGTTCGACGCTCTCTCACCAAGTAATTCTCTTATCTCCTCAACTTCCTTATCAAATTCAGTATACGCCCCCTCACTCACATGACTCGACATTAAGCAGGTCCCTAGGGCATCTCCATAATATTTTTCCTCAAAGTACTCCTCTATGATCTTGTAGATTAAGCTCACCGCGTGAAGATCATCTTCTTCCCATGTATGTTGGGTTATATGGAATATGTTAGTCTCTAAGGTCATATTCCCAAAGATGAGTTGCATCTGCCCATTTCGAGTATTGATTATTGAGTTAGCGGTAGCTAAGAATGGGTGCCCGAGAATAATGGGAACATGATTATTCGAGGTGAAGGAGGGCTCCGTGTCCCAAATGACAAAGTCTATCGGAAAGTAAAATGTGTCAATTTGGATAATCACATCCTCAACTACACCTCTTGGGATCTTCATGGTTCGATTCACTAATTGGAGAGTAATCTTTGTGGGCTTGAGGTCGCCCAGATCAAGTTGCCTATATATGGCATAAGGGAGGATATTGACACTTGCTCCCAAGTCAAGTTAGGCTTTTTCAATTTTATTTTCTCCAATGATGCAGGAAATGGTGGGCGCACCGGGATCTTTGAATTTTGGCGAGAGATCATTAAATAGAATGGAGCTCATGTTCTGTGCTAGAAATACATTTTTCTTTACCTTCATCCTCCTCTTCACTCTTAACAAGTCCTTGATGACTTTTGCATAAGCTGGAATCTTCTTAATGGCATCGAGAAAGGTTAAATTGAACTTTACTTACTTTAGCACGTCCAGCACTTCATCATGAGGGTTTCCTTTATGGGAAGGAACTAGCCTTTGAGGAAATGGTTCCGTGAAAGGTTGTTTCACTACTTACTCGGGCTCATTAGTGTCTTCTTTATCACTCTCTTTCAAGAGGACATCTTCAGCCTATTTCGTACCAGGTGAAATCTCCTTGTCTTTGGTTGTCTCGTGTGGAGGACGTGATAAATCAATAAATTTGCCACTACGAAGCGTGCTCCTAGCTTGACATTGCTCCTGATGTTCTGTAGAGGTAGAGCAAACACTAGTTTAACCTTGGGGAGGTCTTTGGCCCTGGGTAGGAAACTTTCCCTTCTGTTGGATACTCAACGATGATTGAATCTTTCAAATAGTTGCATTCATATCGTTGATCATGCACTCATGTCTAGCAGTGGTTGCATTCTGGGCAGTGATAAATTGGTTTAGCGTATCCTTGAGACTTCTCTGCGGTAGAGTGATATATAGCCCTATAGGTGGTGGTGCTTGCACATGTTCCTGCATGTGAGGTGCTTGTTGAAAGTATGATGGCGGGGGAGGGGAAACATGTGAATTAGGATTCATCGCAGCATTTTTTTCCCATAGCTAAAACCAGGGTGGTTTTTCCATGAAGGGTTGTAAGAATTCCCGCGCGGCGCATCAAAATTACACTTAAATCCTCCTACACCACTCACTTTCTCTTGAAGCATAACTTTATAGGCGGGTATCTTCGGGCATTCCTCTGTTGAATGGCCCGCCTCACAAATAACACACAGCCTCTCAATGGGGTTCGGTATGGAACCAATTGGTCCTCTTACACATATCTCAAGTACTTCTCGCATTCCTTTCTCAATTAGAACCAGGGTGGTTTTTCCATGAAGGGTTGTAAGAATTCCCGTGCGGCGCATCGAAATTACACTTAAATCCTCCTACACCACTCATTTTCTCTTGAAGCATAACTTTATAGGAGGGTATCTTCGGGCATTCCTCTAGTGAATGGCCCGCCTCATAAATAACACACAACCTCTCAATGGGGTTTGTTATGGAACCAATTGGTCCTCTTACACATATCTCAAGTACTTCTCGCATTCCTTTCTCAATTAGATCGAGTTGATTGACCGTCATGGTATCCTTTTCTATGTGAAATAGGTCGATCGTCGATGGAGTGGTGGTCGTTTGGTGCGTTCGATTATGAGCACTAGGGTCAGATGTATCCCATGCTTGGGAAGTCTCAACAGCATACCTCAGGTGAAGCTCAGCATCATTGGCATCTATGTTGAAAAAGGGACTATCACATATGGTTTCAACGAGTTTTTTGGAATTTATATTCAACCCATTATGGAGGAATGAGATGATTTGCAATTTATCAAATACCTGAAGAGGTCATGAAGTGATTGACTCATTAAAATTCTCGTAACATCGATCAAATGACTCATTTTTTGATTGTCGGAAGGTTTGAATTTGAGCCTTGATGGAGTTCGTTCAATGTGGAGGAAATAATTTCTTAAGGAATTTAAATTGCAAGTTGTTCCATGATGCAATCGAGTTAGGAGGTAAAGATCATTGCGAGGTCTTAGCCTTGTCCTTTAGCGAGAATGGGAAGAGTTTTAGGTGTATCACATCTTTTGTGCAAGTTTGATCACTGAGGGTCTCGCAGGCCTCCTCAAATTACCGAATGTGGAGATGTGACTTTTATGATTCCATTCCATGGTGGTTGGGAAGTATCTGGATCATCCCATTCCTAAACTGAAGTTGGGATGCATTATACGGGAGTAAAATTCATCCCTGAGTGATAGTTCGCTTGGGATATAAGATTTATCTCAAAGGGCGCTACGATACCTCTTCCTCACCTGTGGCTAAACTATCGTGTTGTGACATGGCTCTCTCACTTGATGACTCTGTATCCTCCCTTGGTATGCTCAGAGCATGCTATATCGTGTGTCCTAAGAGGGATGTCGGAGTGTAACTTGCAATTGAGTGTGGAGGTGTGGGAGGTGGAACCCAGAATTTTGGAACGTTTGGAGTGTGAGGGCTATCGGGGTCATACTCAACTATCGGGTGCGTTTGAGAATGCTAGTTGGAGTATTTTGCAGAGTTAGAGTGAGTTCAGGATTTTTCATTAACAGGCTTTTGGAAGATGAAGTATCTTTTTGTGCTTTTTGATTTTCTTTTTTGAATTTTTGGTCGAAGTTTTACATTAACAAAATCTAACCTACTCTACCTAATTCCCCGATAACGACGCCAAAAACTTGACGCGACTAAGAATGTGTCTCTGAAGTGCATTCTCTATAGGCTCAAGTGCAAGCCTGTCGTATTAGTAATAAACCCAGTAAGTCAAGATCGTCTCCACGGGGAAATAAGATGAGAAAATCGTGACGACGGAAGGACGGACGGTCAACCTATATTCAACTCTAAGAAGAATAAAAAGACTATTGATTTGCAATTAATCCTACTAAGGAGAAGGAAACTAGATTAATACTACGAAATTAACGAATTAAGAAAGGATTAATAACTAATAATGAAGTAACAAGTATGAAGAGAGAAACAGGTTGGGAATACAATCCCTCATCCCTAGTGTATAGCTCGTATAAAACTAATCGTAAAATTAAGTAATTAATCAGACCCAGTCTTTAGTACTCCCAAGAATTACGTATATGAGGTTCAAGACCGCACCATACATAATCAGAGGATGAGTAAAGCGGTAACGTGATAGATACACTCGCATTGCATTATAAAGCCTCTTCGTTACCCTGAAGCAAACGAGATCCAAAGATCTACAATGGTGGTGTTCGCTACGCAATACGGTCTAATAAATCCTTAATTTTAGAGGATTAATTTTATATACATGCAACGTTTACATCGGGTTGAGTTTATTCATCCCAACCTTAAGAAATCTAGCTGGAAATACTGAACCTAACTATGCATAAATTAACTACATTGCATGTGAAAGAAATCATAATGAAAATATACTGAACATGCAAGAACAATAATAGAGTGAATGAAAATTAAATTAAAACTTGCAATCAAACCCGAAAATAAATGATCTTGAAGAACCAAATCAAAGTTATGTTCCTAGGGTAATCTCCTAGTTTTATCTCTATAAAAAACTATTCAAAATTGTGTTTTCTAAATCAATACAATGATACATTTACATTTTAGAAGAGTTTGTAACATAATAGGACGCTTTGGACAAATCAACTTTCAAGTAGAATTTTGTGCATCAGGCACCTCGATCCAGTTCGCAGGTACCCAGAATCGGTTCACCATGTGGTTCGAGAAATCTTGTTGGTTTGGAGCCTTCTTTGCTTCATTTCCACACATAGAATATTTTCATGTTTTCTTCCTTGGATTTTTCTTCAACTTCAAAGGGTCATAAATATTTCACCGTATCTCGGATTTGGGTGACTTCTTTTCCGTTGTTATCGTTGCTATGAGATCTTCAACTTTCCACTAGGCTCCACCTCTGGGATCAGGCTGCAAAATTACAAAAATGCCCTTGAACTTGCCTTCCTAGGCTTTCTAGCCTTTCCTTCATTGTTTCGATTTCTCTTTCGCACCGCTTGAATAATTTACCTGTAAAACACATAAAAGAAACACAAAACATGAAATACTTTCCAAAGATGGTTAGTATCATAATTACGAGTCAAATCCATATCAATTTCATCGCTCGAGTTCATAAAAGTACTAAAATTAAAGGGATAAATATACGATATTTATGCCCGATCAGCTGTTTTGGGTTGTCACCCACTAACGCCATGTTTTTAAGCTAAAGAATAGAAATATGCAAATTATCATCGTATTATCAAATGGGGAGTCCCATGATCGCGTGGTCAGTTCCTATGAGTTACATTGGTCTCGTGCGAGGTGTTGGTGACACTCATAGGGCCGTTCGGGGGCTGTTTTGGGTTTTTAGCCACTAATGCCATGTTTTTAAGCCTACGTCTAGAAATATGCAAATTATTGTCATATTCTCAAACTGGGAGTTCTGTGATTCCGCAATCTATTCCTACGAGTTACATTGGTCCCATGCGAGGTGTTAGTGCCACTCACGGGGCTGTTCAGAAGATATTTCGGTTGTCACCCACTAATGCCATGTTTTTAAGCCTACGTCTAGAAATATGCAATTTATCATTGTATTCTCAAACTAGGAGTTCCGTGATTGCGCAGCCAATTATAACAATTACATTGGTCCCGTACGAGGTATTGGCACCACTCACGGGGCCATTCGGGAGCTGTTTCGAATTTTCACCCACTAACGCCATGTTTTCCAGCCCAAGTCTAAAGATATGCAAATTATCGTCCTATTCTCAAACCAGGAGTCCCATGATCACGCGGTTAGTTCTAACGAGTTAAATTGATCTCGTGCGAGGTGTTGATGCCACTCACGGGGCCTTTTAGGGTCTACTTCGGGTTTTTACCCACTAACGCCGTGTTTTTAAGTCTAAGTCTAGAAATATGAAAATTATCATCGTATTTTTAAACCGAGAGTTTCGTGATTGCGCGGTCAGTTCCTACGAGTTATATTGGTCCCGTGCGAGGTGTTACTGCCACTCACGGGGCTGTTTGGGGGCTACTTTTTATTTTCACCCACTAACGCCATGTTTTTATGACTAAGTCTAAAAATATGCAAATTATCATCGTATTCTCAACCTAGGAGTCCCGTGATCACGTGGTCTGTTCCTACGAGTTACATTGGTCCCGTGCGAGGTGTTAGTGCCACATACGGGGCCGTTTGGGGGCTATTTCAGGTTTTCACCCACTAGCGCCATGTTTTTAAGCCTAAGTCTAGAAATACATAAATTATCATCGTATTCTTAAACTGAAACTTTCATGATGACGCGATCAGTTCTTACGAGTTACATTGGTCTCGTAAGAGGTGTTGGTGCAACTCACGGGGCCGTTCGGGGGTTGTTTCGTATTTTTTCCCACTAACACCATATTTTCAAGCCTAAGTCTAGAAATATGCAAATTATCATCGTATTCTCAAACTAGGAGTCCCGTGATCACGCGGTAAGTTCCTATGATTTACATTGGTCTCGTGCGAGGTGTTGGTGCCACTCACGGGGCCGTTTGGGGGCTGTATCTAGTTTTCACCCACTAATGCCATGTTTTTAAGCCTAAGTCAAGAAATATACAAATTATCATCGTACCCTAAAACTGGGAGTCTCGTGATTGCACGGTTGGTTCCTACGAGTTACATTGGTCATGTGCGAAGTTTTTGCTCTTCTCATGGGGCCATTCAGGAGCAATTTTGGGTTTTGACGCTCTAATGCTACGTTTTGTTTAAGTCCTGATATTTTTTAGTTATCGTCATATTCTCAAATCGGGAGTTTCGTGATCGAGCGATCAGTTCTTACGAGTTACATTGGTCCCGTATGAGGTGTTGGTGCCACTCACGGGGCTATTAGGGGGCTATTTTTGTTTTTAACCCACTAACATTGTGTTTTTAAACCTAAGTCTAAAAATATTAAAATTATCATCATAATCTCAAACTGGGAGTTTTGTGATCCCGCGGTCAGTTCCTACAAGTTACATTGGTCTTGTGCGAGGTGTTGGTGCCAGTCATGGGCCGTTCGGGGGTTATTTTGGGTTGTCACCCACTAACGTCATGTTTTTAAGCCTACGTCTATAAATATGAAAATTATCATCATAATCTCAAACTAAGGGTCCCATGATCGCGTGGTCAGTTCCTACGATTTACATTGGTCCTGTGCGAGGTGTTGGCGCCATTAACGGGGCCGTTCGGAAGATGTTTCAAGTTTTCACCCACTAACGCCATGTTTTCTGCCTAAGTCTAGAAATATGCAAATTATCATTGTATTCTCAAATCGGGAGTCCCGTGATCGCGTGACCAGTTCAAGGAGTTACATTGGTCCCGTGTGAGGTGTTGGTGCCTATCACGGGGCCGTTCGGGTACTATTTCAGGTTTTCACCAACTAACGCCATGTTTTTAAGCCTAAGTCAAGAAATATGCAAATTATCATTGTATTCTAAAACTTGGAGTCTCTTGATCGTGCGGTTAGTTCCAACGAGTTATATTGGTCCCGTGTGAGGTGTTGGTCCCACTCACGGGGCCGTTTGGGGGTTGCTTCGAGTTTTGACCCACTAACGCCATCTTTTTAGGCCTAAGTCTAGAAAGATACAAATTATCATCGTATTCTCGAACCGGAATTCCCGTGATTGCGCGGTGAGTTCCAATGGCTTACATTGGTCCCGCGCGAGGTGTTAGTGCCATTCACGGGGTCATTCGGGGGCTATTTTGGGTTTTCATCCCATAACACCATGTTCTTAAGCCTAAGTCTATAAATATGCAAATTATCATTATATTCTCAAATCGGGAGTCCCCTGATCATGCGATAAGTTCTTCCAAGTTACATTGGTCCCGTCTGAGGTGTTGCCGCCACTCACAAGGCTGTTTGGGGGATGTTTCGGGTTTTCATCCACTAACGCCATGTTTTTTAGCCTAAGTCTAGAAATATTTAAATTATCATCATATTCTCAAATGGAGAGTCCCGTGATCACGTAGTCAGTTCCTATGAGTTACACTGATCCCGTACGAGGTGTTGGTGCCACTCACGGGGCCGTTTGGGGTCTGTTTCGAGTTTTCTCTCACTAACGTCATATTTTTAAGTCAAAGTCTAAAAATATGCAAATTATCATCGTATTCTCAAATCGAGAGTCCCGCGATGGCGCGATAAGTTACTACGAGTTACATTGGCACCGTACGAGGTGTTGGTGCTACTCACGGGGCCGTTCGGGGGCTATTTTGGTTTTTCATCCACTAACATGATGTTCTTAAGCCTAAGTCTCGAAATATACAAATTATCATCGTATTCTCAAACCGGGTGTCCCATGATCGTGTGGTCAGTTTTGACGAGTTACATTAGTCCCGTGGGAGGTGTTGGTGCCACTCACGGAGCCGTTCAGGGGCTATTTCGAGTTTTAACCCACTAACATCGTGTTTTTAAACCTAACTCTAGAAATATGCAAATTATCATCATATTCTCAGACCGAGAGTCTCGTGATCGCGCGATCAGTTCTTACTAGTTGGTCTCATTCGAGGTGCTGGTGCCACTCACGGGGTCGTTCGGGGGCTGTTTTGGGTTGTCACCTACTAACGCCATGTTCTTTTGCCTATGTCTAAAAATAAGAAAATTATAATCGTTAGTCTGAAACCGGAGTCCCGTGATCACGCGGTTAGTTCCTGTGAGTTACATTGGTCCCGTGCGAGGTGTTGGCTCCACTCATGGGACCGTTCGGGAGATGTTTCAAGTTTGCACCCACTAACGCCATATTTTTTTGCCTAAATCCAAAAATTTGCAAATTATCATTATATTCTCAAAGCGAGAGTCCCGTGATCGCGTGACCAGTTCCAACGAGTTACATTGGTCCCGTACGAGGTGTTAGTGCCAATAATGGGGTCGTTCAGGTGCTGTTTTGGGTTTTCACCTACTAACGCCATGTTTTTAAGCCTACATTAAGACATTTGCAAATTATCATCATATTCTCAAACTGGGAGTCCCGTGATCGCGCGGTTAGTTCCAACGAGTTACATTAGTCCTGTGCGAGGTGTTGATACCATTCACGGTGCCGTTTGGGGGCTGCTTCGGGTTTTCATGCACTAACGCCATGTTTTTAAGATTAAGTCTAGAAATATGCAAATTATCATCGTATTTTCAAACCAGAAGTCCTGTGATCACGTGGTTAGTTCCAATGAGTTACACTGGTCCCGTATGAGGTGTGGGCGCCACTCACGGGGTCGTTCAGAAGATGTTTCAAGTTTCCACCCACTAACGCCATGTTTTTCTGCCTAAGTCTAGAAATATGCAAATTTTCATTGTATTCTCAATCCGAAAGTCCCATGATTGTGCGACCAGTTCCAACGAGTTTATTTTGGTCCTGTGCGAGGTGTTGGTGCCAATCACGGGGACGTTCGAGTCGTGTTTCGAGTTTTCACCAACTAACGCCATGTTTTTAAGCCTAAGTTAAGAAATATATAAATTATCATTGTATTCTCATACCGGGTGTCCCGTGATCGCGCGGTTAGTTCCAACGAGTTACATTGGTCCCGTACAAGGTGTTGGCGCCACTCACGGGGCCGTTCGGAAGATGTTACGAGTTTTCACCCACTAACGCCATGTTTTCTCGCCTAAGTCTAGAAATGTGCAAATAATTGTTGCATTCTCAAACCGAGAGTCCCGTGATCGCGTGACCAGTTCCAACGAGTTACATTCGTCCCGTGCGAGGAGTTGGTGATAATCATGGGGCCGTTCGGGGGTTATTTTTTATTTTCACCCCTAACGCAATATTTTTAAGATAATTCTAGAAATATGCAAATTATCTTCATATTCTCAAACTGGGAGTCCTGTGATCGTGCGATTTGTTCCTAACAATTACATTGGTCCCGTGCGAGGTGTTGGAGCCACACACGGGGCTGTTAGGGGGCTGTTTCGGGTTTTCACCCACTAACACCATGTTTTTAAGCCTAAGTCTAAAAATATGCAAATTATCATCGTATTCTCAAACTGAGAGTCCCGTGATCATGCGGTCAGTTTCTACAAGTTACATTGGTCCCGTACGAGGTGTTGGTGCCACTCACTGGGCTGTTCGGGTGCTATTTCGGGTTTTCTCTGACTAACGCCAAGTTTTTAAGCCTAAGTCAAGAAATATATAAATTATCATCGTATTCTCAAACCAGGAGTCCCGTGATTGCATGGTCAGTTTCAACTAGTTGCATTGGTCATATGCGAAGTTTTTGCGCCTCTCTCGGGGCCATTCGGGGGGCTATTTTGAGTTTTGAACCTCTAATACCATGTTTTGCTTAAGTCTTGATAATTTTAAATTATCGTCAAATTCTCAAATCGAGAGTCCCGTGATCGACGGTAAGTTCTTACGGGTTACATTAGTCCCGTACAAGGTGTTGGTGCCATTCACGGGGCCGTTCGGGGACTATTTTGTTTTTTCACCCACTAACGTCATGTTTTTATGCCTAAGTCTAGAAATATACAAATTATCGTTGTATTCTCAAACCGAGAGTCCCGTAATTGCGTGGGCAGTTCCTACTAGGTACATTAGTCCCGTGCGAGATATTGGTGCCACTCACGGGGCCGTTTGGGAGCTATTTCGGGTTTTCTCCCACTAACTTCATGTTTTTAAACCTAAGTCTAGAAATATGAAAATTATCATCGTATTCTCAAATTGGAAGTCCCGCGATCACGCGGTCAGTTCCTACAAGTTACATTGGTCACGTACGAGGTGTTGGTGCCACTCACGGAGCCGTTGGGGGCTGTTCTGGGTTGTCACCCGCTACCGCCATGTTTTTAAGCCTATGTCTAGAAATGTGAAAATTATTGTCGTATTCTCAAACCGAGAGTCCCGTGATCGCGCGGTCAGTTCCTACAAGTTACATTGGTCCCGTGCGAGATGTTGGTGCCACTCACGGGGTCGTTCGGGGGCTGACTTAGGTTGTCACCCACTAACGCCATATTTTTAAGGCTACGTCTACAAATATGAATATTATCATCATAATCTCAAACCGGGAGTCCCGTGATCACGCGGTCAGTTCCTACAAGTTACATTGGTCCCGTGCAAGGAGCTGGCACCACTCATGGGGCCGTACGGGTGTTGTTTCGGGTTTTCACCAACTAACGCAAAGTTTTTAAGCCTAAGTCAAGAATTATGCAAATTATCATTATATTCTCAAACCGAGAGTCCCGTGATCGCGCGGTTAGTTCTAACGAGTTACACTGGTCCCTGCGAGGTGTTGGTACCACTCACGGTGCCGTTTGGAGGCTGCTTCAAGTTTTCTCCCACTAACGCCCTATTTTTAAGCCTAAGTTTAGAAATATGCAAAGTATCATCGTATTCTCAAGTCGGAAGTCTCGTGATCGAGCGATTAGTTCCAACGAGTTACATTGGTCCCGTGCGAGGTGCTGGTGCCACTTATGGGGAAGTTCGGGGGCTATTTCGGGTTTTCACCCACTAACATCATGATTTTAAGCCTAAGTCGAGAAATTTGCAAATTATCATCGTATTTTCAAATCAGGAGTTTCTGTGATCGCGCTATCAGTTCCTATAAGTTATATTGGTCCCGTGTGAGGTGTTAGTGCCACTCACGGGGCAGTTCGGGGGCTATTTTTTATTTTCACCCACTTACGCCATGTTTTTGAGACAATTATAGAAATATGCAAATTTTCATCATATTCTCAAATTGGGAGTCCCATGATCGCGCAGTCAGTTCCTATAAGTTACATTGGTCCCGTGCGAGGTGTTGGTGACACACACAGGGCCGTTAAGGGGCTTTTTTGGGTTTTCACGCACTAACGCAATATTTTTAAGCCTATGTCTATAAATCTACAAATTATCGTCGTATTCTCAAACTGAGAGTCTCGTGATCACGCGGTCAGTTCCTACGAGTTACATTGGTCCCTTACTAGGTGTTGGTGGCACTCGCATGGGCTATTCGGGGACTATTTTGGGTTTTCTCTCACTAACGCCATATTTTTAAGCCTACGTCTAGAAATATGTAAATTATTATCATATTCTCAAACCGGGAGTCCCGTGATCACGCGGTCAATTCCTACGAGTTACATTGGTCTCGTGCGAGGTTTAGTGCCACTCATGGGGACATTCGGAAGCTGTTTAAGTTTTCACCCACTAACGCCATATTTTTAAGCCTACGTCTAGAAATATGCAAATTATTGTTGTATTCTCAAATCGGGAGTCCCGTGATCGCGTGACCAGTTACAAAGAGTTACACTGGTCCCGTGCGAGGTGTTGGTGTCAATCGAGGGGCTATTCGGGTGTTGTTTCGGGTTTTCACCAACTAATGCCATGTTTTTAAGTATAAGTCTAGAAATACACAAATTGTCATCATATTCTCAATTTGGGAGTCCCTTGATCGCACGGTTACTTCCAGCAAGTTACATTGGTCCCGTGCGAGGTGTTGGTTCCACTCACAGGGCCGTTTGGGGGCTTATTCACGTTTTCACCCACTAACGCCATATTTTTAAGCCTAAGTCTAGAAATTTGCAAATTATCATCGTATTATAAAACTGAAAGTCACGTGATCGCACGGTTAGTTCAAACGAGTTACATTGGTCCCGTGCAAGGTGTTGGTGCCAGTCACGGGGCTGATCAGGGGCTGTTTCGATTTTTCACCGACTAACGCCATGTTTTTAATCCTAAGTCTAGAAATATGTAAATTATCGTCGTATTATCAAACCGGGAGTCCCGTGATCGCACGATAAGTTCTAACAAGTTACATTGGTCTCGTTCGAGGTGTTGCTTCCCCTCACAAGGCCGTTCGGGGGGGGGGGGGGTTCGGGGTTGCACCAACTAACACAATGTTTTTAAACCTAATTCTAAAAATATGCAAATTATCATCGTATTTTCAAACTGAGAGTCCTGTGATCACGCGATTAGTTCCTACCAGTTACATTGGTCCCGTACGAGGTGTTGGTGCCACTCGCGGGGCCGTTCGGAGGCTATTTTGGGTTTTATCTCACTAATGCCATATTTTTAAGCCTAAGTCTAGAGATATACAAATTCTCGTCGTATTCCCAAATCGGGAGTCCCATGATCGCGCGGTAACTTTCTACGACTTACATTGGTCCCGTGCGAGGTGTTTGCGCCACTCACGGGGCCGTTTGGGGGCTATATCGAGTTTTCACCCACTAATGCCAAGTTTTTAAGCCTAAGTCAAGAAATATACAAATTATCATCGTATTCTAAAATTAAGAGTCCCGTGATTGCACGGTCAGTTCCTACGAGTTACATTGGTCCCGTGCAAAGTTTTTGCGCCTCTCACGGGGCCGTTCGGGGGCTATTTCAGGTTTTGACCCACTACCGCCATGTTTTTAAGCCTAAGTCTATAAATATGCAAATTATAATCGTATTCTCAAACTGAGAGTCCCGTGATCACGTGGTCAATTCCTACGAGATACATTGGTGCCGTACGAGGTGTTAGTGTCACTCACGGGGCCGTTCGGGAGCTTTTTTGGGTTTTCTCTCACTAATGCCATATTTTTAAGCCTAAGTCTAGAAATATGAAAATTATCATCATATTCTCAAACCGGGAGTCTCGTGATCGCGTGGTAAGTTCCTACGAGTTACATTGGTCACGTGCGAGGTGTTTGTGCCACTCACGGGGCTGTTCGGGGGCTATTTTTTATTTTCACCCACTAACGCCATGTTTTTAAGGCTAAGTCTACAAATGTGCAAATTATCATTATATTCTCAAACCGAGAGTCCCGTGATCACGCGATCATTTCCTACGAGTTACATTGGTGCCGTACGAGGTGTTGGTGCCACTCACGGGGCCGTTCGGGGGTTGTTTCAGGTTTTCTCTCACTAACGCCATATTTTTAAGCCCAAGCCTAGACATATGCAAATTATAATCATATTCTCAAACCGAGAGTTCCGTGATTGCACGGTAAGTTATTACGAGTTACATTGGTCACGCGAGGTGTTGGTGCCACTCACGGGGCTATTCGGGGGCAGTATCGGGTTTTCACCCACTAACGCTAAGGTTTTAAGCCTAAGTTTAGAAATATAAACATTATCATCGTATTCTCAACCCGAGAGTCTCATGATTACACGGTCAGTTTCGACGAGTTACATTGATCCCGTGCAAAATTTTTATGCCTCTCACGGGGCCGTTCGGGGGCTCTTTTGGGTTTTCACCATCTAATACCATGTTTTGCATAAGTGCTGATATTTTTAAATTATTATCATATTGATAAATCGGGAGTCCCGTGATCGAGCGGTCAGTTCCTACGAGTTATATTGGTCCCGTACGAGGTCTTGGTGCCACTCACGGGGCTGTTAGGGGGCTATTTTGGGTTTTCACCCACTAACGTCAAGTTTTTAAGCCTAAGTCTCGAAATATGCAAATCATCATCGTATTCTAAAATCGGTAGTCCCTTGATCACGGGGTCAGTTCTAACTGGTTACATTAGTCTTGTGCGAGGTGTTGGTGCCACTCATGGGGCCGTTCGGGGGGAAATTTTGGGTTTTCACCCACTAACGTCGTGTTCTTAAACCTAAGTTATAAATATGCAAATTAACTTTGTATTCTCAAATAGGGAGTCCCGTGATCGCGCAATCAGTTCCTAAAAGTTACATTGGTCCCATACGAGGTGTTGGTGCAACTCACGGGGCCGTTCGGGGGTTGTTTTGGGTTGTCACCCACTAACGCCATGTTTTTAAGCCAACATCTAAAAATATCAAAATTATCGTCGTATTCTCAAATCGAGATTCCCGTGATCGCGCGGTCAGTTTCAATGAGTTACATTGGTCCCATGCGAGGTGTTGGCGCCACTCACGGGGCCATTCGGGAGATGTTTCGAGTTTTCACCCACTAACGCCATGTTTTTTTGCCTAAGTCTAGTAATATGCAAATTATCGTTGTATTCTCAAATCGGGAATCCCGTGATCGCACGACCAATTCCAACGAGTTTTATTGGTCTCATGCGAGGTGTTGGTGTCAATCACGGGGCCGTTCGGGTTCTGTTTCGAGTTTTTACCAACTAATGCCATATTTTTAAGCCTAAGTCAAGAAATATGTAAATTATCATCGTATTCTCAAATCGGGAGTCCCCTTTATCGCGCGATTAGTCCAACGAGTCACATTGGTCCCATGCGAGGTGTTGGTACCACTTACGGGGTGGTTTGGGGGCTGCTTCGGGTTTTCACCCACTAACGCCATGTTTTTAAGCCTAAGTCTAGAAATATGCAAATTATCATGGTATTCTCAAGTCGTAAGTCCCGTTATCACGCGGTTAGTTCCAACGAGTTACATTGGTCTCGTGTGAGGTGTTGGTGCCACGCACATGGCCGTTTGGGGGTTGTTTTGGGTTTTCACCCACTAACACCATGCTTTTAAGCCTAAGTCTATAAACCTTCAAATTATCATCGTATTTTTAAACCGGGAGTTTCGTGATCGCACGGTCACTTCCTACGAGTTACATTGGCCCCGTCCGAGGTGTTGGTGCCACTCACGGGGTCGTTCGGGGGATGTTTTGGGTTATCACCCACTAACGCCATGTTTTTAAGCCTACGTCTAGAAATTCGAAAATAATCATTGAATTATCAAACCGGGAGTCCCATTATCACGCGGTCAGTTCCTACGAGTTACATTGGTCCCGTGCGAGGTGTTGGCGCCACTCACGAGGTCGTTTAGGAGATGTTTCGAGTTTTCACCCACTTACGCCATGCTTTATTGCCTAAGTCTAGAAATATGCAAATTATCATTATATTCTCAAGCTAGGAGTCTCGTGATCGCGCGACCAATTCCAACGAGTTACATTGGTCCCGTGCGAAGTGTTGGTGCTAATCATGGGGTCGTTCGGGTGTTGTTTCGGATTTTCATAAACTAATGCCTTGTTTTTAAGCCTATGTCAAAAAATATGCAAATTATAATTATATTCTCAAACCAGGAGTCCCAGGATCGCGCGATTAGTTCTAAGGAGTTACATTTGCCCCGTGCGAGGTGTTGGTACCACTCACGGGACCATTTGCGTACTACTTTAGGTTTTCACCCACTAATGCCATATTTTTAAGCCTAAGTCTAGAAATATGCAAATTATCATCGTATTATCAAACCAGAAGTCCCGTACTTGCGCGGTTAGTTCCAACGAGTTACATTGGTCCCGTGTGAGGTATTGGTGCCACTCACGGGACTGTCCGGGGGCTGTTTCGAGTTTTCACCCACTAACACAATGTTTTTAAGCCTAAGTATAAAAATATGCAAATTATCATCGTATTCTCAAACCAGGAGTCCCGTGATCGTGCAATAAGTTCTTACGAGTTACATTGGTCCCGTTCGAGGTGTTGCTGCCACTCACAAGGCCGTTCGGGGGTTGTTTCAGGTTTTCACCCACTAACGCCATGTTTTTAAGCCCAAGTCTATAAATATGAAAATTATCATCATATTCTAAAACAGAGAGTCCCCTGATCACTCGGTCACTTCCTACGAGTTACATTGGTCCCGTATGAGGTGTTGATTCCACTCACGGGGCCGTTCGGGGGCTAATTCGGGTTTTCTTTTACTAACGCCATATTTTAAAGCCTAAGCCTAGAAATATGAAAATTATCATCATATTGTCAAATCGAGAGTCCCGTGATCATGCGTTCATTTCCTACGAGTTACATTGGTCCCGTACGAGGTGTTGGTGCCACTCACAGGGCCATTTAGGGGCTGTTTCGAGTTTTCTCTCACTAACGTCATATTTTTAAGCCTAAGTCTAGAAATATACAAATTATCGTCATATTCTCTAGCCGAGAGTCCCATGATCGCATGGTAAATTCCTACGAGTTACATTGGTCCCGTGCGAGGTGTTGGTGCCACTCACTGGGCCGTTCAGGGGCTGTATTGGGTTTTCACCACTAACGCAAAGTTTTTAAACCTATGTCTAGAAATATACAAATTATCATCATATTTTCAAATCGGGAGTCCCGTGATTGCATGGTCAGTTTCGATAAGTAACATTGGTCCCGTGCAAAGTTTTGGCTCTTCTTACGGGGACGTTCGGGGGCAGTTTTTGGTTTTGACCCTCTAATACCATGTTTTGCTTAAATCCTAAATTTTTTAAATTATCATCATATTCACAAACTGGGAGTCCCGTGATCGAGCGGTAAGTTCCTACGAGTTCCATTGGTCCCGTACAAGGTGTTGGTGCCACTCAAGGGGATGTTCGGGGGCTATTTTGTTTTTTCAACCACTGACATCATGTTTTTAAGCCTAAGTCTCAAAATATGCAAATTATCGTCGTCTTCTCAAACCGGGAGTCCCCTGGTCGCGTGGTCAGTTCCTACTAGTTACATTAGTCTCGTGTAAGGTGTTGGTGCCACTCATGGGGCCATTCGGGGGATATTTCGGGTTTTCACCCACTAACGTCGTGTTTTTTAACATAAGTCCAGAAATATGCAAATTATCGTAATATTCTTAAATCGAGAGTCCCGTGATCGCGCGGTCAGTTCCTACAAGTTACATTGGTCCCGTGCGAGGAGTTAGTGCCACTCACGGGGCCGTTCGGGGGTTGTTTTGGGTTGTCACCCACTAATGCCATGTTTTTAAGCATAAGTTTAGAAATATGAAAATTATCGTCATATTCTACAATCAGGAGTCACGTGATCGCGCAATCACTTCCTACGAGTTACATTAGTCCCGTGCGAGGTGTTGGCGCCACTCAAGGGGCCGTTCGGGTACTGTTTCGGGTTTTCACCAACTAATACCATGTTTTTACGCCTAAGTTAAGAAATATGCAAATTATCGTTGTATTCTCAAATCGAGAGTCCCGTGAACACGCGGTTAGTTCCAACGAGTTACATTGCTCCCATGCGAGGTGTTGTTACCACTCACGGGGCCGTTTGGGGGCTGCTCGGGTTTTCACCCATTAACGCCTTATTTTTAAGACCAAGTATAGAAATGTGCAAATTATCATCGAATTCTTTAGCCTGAAGTCCCGTGATCGTGCAATTTGTTCCAACGAATTACATTAGTCCCGTGCGAGGTGTTGGTGCAACTCACGAGGCCGTTCAGGGGTTGTTTCGAGTTTTCACCGACTAACACGATGATTTTAAGCCTAAGTTTAGAAATCTGTAAATTATCATCGTATTTTCAAACCGGGGGTTCCGTGATCGCGCGATCAGTTCCAATGAGTTATATTGGTCCCATGCGACGTGTTAGTGCCACTCACGGGGCCGTTCGGGGGCTATTTTTTTATTTTCACCCACTAACGCCATGTTTTTAAGACCCAGTTTAGAATTATGCAAATTATCATCGTATTCTCAAATCGAGAGTCCCGTGATCGGGCGATAAGTTCCTACGAGTTACATTGGCCCCAAGCGAGGTGTTGGTGCTATACATGGGGCCGTTCGGGGGTAGTTTTAGGTTTTCTCTCACTAATGCCATATTTTTAAGCTTAAGTCTAAAAATATGCAAATTATCATCGTATTCACAAATCGGGTGTCCCGTGATCGCGCGGTAAGTTCCTACGAGTTGTATTGGTCCCGTGCGACGTGTTAGTACCACTCACAGGGCCGTTCGGGGGCTGTATCGGCTTTTCACCGACTAAAACCAAGTTTTTAAGCCTAAGTTAAGAAATATGCAAATTATCATCATATTCTCAAATTGGAAGTCCCGTGATCGCGCGGTTAGTTCCAACGAGTTACATTGGTCCCATGCGAGGTATTGGCACAACTCACGGGGCCGTTTGGGGGCTGCTTCGAGTTTTCACCCACAAACACCATGTTGTTAAGCCTAAGTCTAGAAATATTATAATTATCATGGTATTCTCAAACTGGAAGTCCTGTGATTGCGCGGTTAGTTCCAACTAGTTACATTGGTCTCGTGCGAGGTGTTGGTGCCACTCACGGGGCCGTTCGGGGTCTGTTTTGAGTTTTCACCCACTAGCTTCATGTTTTTAAGCCTAAGTCTCAAAATTTTCAAATCATCGTCGTATTCTCAAATCGGCAGTCCCGTGATCGCACGATCAGTTCCTACGAGTTACATTAGTCCCGTGCGAGGTGTTGGTGCCCCACACGGGGCCATTTGGGGGCTATTTTGGGTTTCACCCTCTAATGCCTTGTTTTTAAGCCTAAGTCTAGAAATATGCAAATTATCATTGTATTCTCAAACCAAGAGTCCTGTGATCACGCGGTAAGTTCCTACGAGTTACATTGGTGCCGTACGAGGTGTTGGTGCCACTCACGGGGCCGTTCGGGGGATGTTTCGGGTTTTCTCTCACTAACGCCATATTTTTAAGACCAAGTCTAGAAATATGCAAATTATAATCATATTCTCAAACAGGGAGTCCCGTGATTGTACGGTAAGTTATTACGAGTTACATTGGTCACGTGCGAGGTGTTGGTGCCACTCACGGGGCCGTTCGGGAGCAGTATCGATTTTTCACCCACTAACGCTAAGTTTTTAAGCCTAAGTCTAGAAATATAAAAAATATCATCATATTCTCAAACCGAGAGTCCCGTGATTGTACGGTCAGTTTCGACGAGTTACATTGATCCCGTCCAAAATTTTTGTGCCTCTTACGAGGTCGTTCGGGGGCTATTTTGGGTTTTCACCCACTAATACCAAGTTTTGCATAAGTGCTGATATTTTTAAATTATTATCATATTCTTAAATTGGGAGTCCCGTGATTGAGCAGTCAGTTCCTATGAGTTACATTGGTCCCGTACGAGGTCTTGGTGCCACTCACGGGGCCGTTAGGGGGCTATTTTGGTTTTTGACCCACAAGCGTCATGTTTTTAAGCCTAAGTCTTGAAATTTACAAATCATCGTCGTATTCTCAAACCGGCAGTCTCGTGATCGCGCGGTCAGTCCTACTGGTTACATTAGTCCTGTGTGAGGGTTGGTGCCACTCATGGGGCCGTTCGGGGGTAATTTTGGGTTTTCACCCACTAACGTCGTGTTCTTAAACCTAAGTCTAGAAATATGCAAATTATCATTGTATTCTTAAACATGGAGTCTCGTGATCACGCGATCGGTTCCTAAAAGTTACATTGGTCCCGTACGAGGTGTTGGTACAACTCACGGGGCCGTTCGGGGGTTGTTCGCCATGTTTTTAAACCAACGTCTAGAAATATAAAAATTACCGTCGTATTCTCAAACCGTTATTCCCATGATCGCGCGATCAGTTTCTATGAGTTACATTGGTCCCATGTGAGGTGTTGGCGCCACTCACGGGGCCGTTCGGGAGATGTTTCGAGTTTTCACCCACTAGTGCCATGTTTTTTCGCCTAAGTTTAGTAATATGAAAATTATCATTGTATTATCAAACCAGGAATCCCGTGATCGCACGACCAGTTCCAACGAGTTATATTGGTCTCGTGCGAGGTGTTGGTGTCAATCATGGGGCCCTTCGGGTTCTGTTTCGGGTTTTCACCAACTAATGCCATATTTTTAAGCCTAAGTCAAGAAATATGTAAATTATCATCGTATTCTCAAATTGGGAGTCCCCTTGATCGCACGATTAGTCCAACGAGTCACATTGGTCCCATGTGAGGTGTTGGTACCACTTACGGGGTCGTTTGGGGGCTGCTTCGGGTTTTCACCCACTAACGCCATGTTTTTAAGCCTAAGTCTAGAAATATTCAAATTATCATTGTATTCTCAAGCTGGAAGTCCCGTTATCACGCGGTTAGTTCCAACGAGTTACATTGGTCTCGTGCGAGGTGTTGGTACCACACATATGGCCGTTCGGGGGCTGTTTCTGGTTTTCACCCACTAACACCATGTTTTTAAGCCTAAGTCTAAAAACCTACAAATTATCATCGTATTTTCAAACAGGGAGTTTTGTGATCACACGATCACTTCCTACGAGTTGTATTGGTCCCGTTCGAGGTGTTGGTGCAACTCACGGGGCCGTTCGGGGGCTATTTTGGGTTGTCACCCACTAACGCCATGTTTTTAAGCCTACGTCTAGTGACATGAAAATAATCATTGTATTATCAAATCGGGAGTCCCCTGATCACGTGGTCAGTTCCTATGAGTTACATTGGTCCCGTGCGAGGTGTAGGCGCCACTCACGGGGGTGTTCAGGAGATGTTTCGAGTTTTCACCCACTGGCGCCACTCACGGGAGTTGTTTCGGGTTTTCACAAACTAACGCCTTGTTTTTAAGCCTATGTCAACAAATATTCCAATTATAATTGTATTCTCAAACTGAGAGTCCTGTGATCGCGCAATTAGTTCTAAAGAGTTACATTTGTCCCGTGCGAGGTGTTGGTACCACTCACGGGGCCGTTTGCATACTACTTCAGGTTTTCACCCACTAATGCCATATTTTTAAGCCTAAGTCTAGAAATATGCAAATTATCATCGTATTATCAAACCATAAGTCTCGTAATCACATGGTTAGCTCCAACGAGTTACATTGGTCCCGTGCGAGGTGTTGGTGCCACTCACGGGACTGTTCGGGGGTTGTTTTGGATTTTCACCCACTAACACCATGTTTTTAAGCTAAGTATAAAAATATGCAAATTATCATCGTATTCTCAAACCAGGAGTCCCATGATCGTGCAATAAGTTCTTACGAGTTACATTGGTCCCGTCTGAGGTGTTGCTGACACTCACAAGGCCGTTCGGGGGTTGTTTTGGGTTTTCACCCACTAACGCCATGTTTTTAAGCCTAAGTATAGAAATATTCAAATTATCATCATATTCTAAAATAAAGAGTCCCTTGATCACTCGATCACTTCCTACGAGTTACATTGGTCCCGTATGAGGTGTTGGTGCCACTCACGAGGCCGTTCGGGGGCTATTTCGGGTTTTCTCTTACTAATGCCATATTTTGAAGCTTAAGCCTAGAAATATGCAAATTATCATCATATTGTCAAATCGAGAGTCCCGTGATCATGCGTTCATTTCCTACGAGTTACATTGGTCCCGTACGAGGTGTTGGTACCACTCACGGGGCCGTTTAGGGACTATTTCGGGTTTTCTCTCACTAACGTCATATTTTTAAGCCTAAGTCTAGAAATATGCAAATTATCATCGTATTCTAAAACCAAGAGTCCCATGATCGCACGGTAAATTCCTACGAGTTACATTGGTCCCGTGCGAGGTGTTGGTGCCACTCACGGGGCCGTTTGGCTGCAGTTTCGTGTTTTCAGCCACTAACGTCGTGTTTATAAGCCTAAGTCTAGAAGTATGCAAATTATCATCATATTCTCAAATTGAGAGTCCCGTGATCGTTCGGTCAGTTCCTATGAGTTACATTGGTCCCGTTTGAAGTGTTTGTACCTCTCATAGGGCCGTTCAGGGGCTATTTCGGGGGCTGTATCTGGTTTTCACCCACTGATGCAAAGTTTTTTAACCTATGTCTAGAAATATACAAATTACCATCGTATTTTCAAATCGGGAATCCCGTGATTGCACAGTCAGTTTTGACAAGTTACATTGGTCTCGTGCAAAGTTTTGGCACATCTTACGGGGCCATTCGGGGGCATTTTTAGGTTTTCACCCTCTAATACCATGTTTTGCTTAAATCCTAAAAATTTTAAATTATCATCATATTCACAAACTGGGAGTCCCGTGATTGAGCGGTCCGTTCCTACGAGTTCCATTGGTCCCGTACGATGTGTTGGTGCCACTCACGGGGCCGTTCGGGGGATATTTTGTTTTTCACCCATTGACATCATGTTTTTCACCCATTGACATCATGTTTTTAAACCTAAGTCTCGAAATATGCAAATTATCGTCGTCTTCTCAAACCGGGAGTCCCCTGGTCGTGTGGTCAGTTCCTACTAGTAACCTTAGTCCCGTGCGAGGTGTTGTTGCCACTCACGGGGTCATTCGGGGGCTATTTCGGGTTTTCACCTACTAACGTCGTGTTTTTAAACCTAAGTCTAGAAATATGCAAAATATCATCATATTCTTAAATCGAGAGTCCCGTGATCGCGCAGTCAGTTCCTACAAGTTACATTGGTCCCGTGCGAGGTGTTGGATCCACTCAAGGGGCCGTTCGGGGGTTGTTTTGGGTTGTCACCCACTAACGCCATGTTTTTAAGCATACGTTTAAAAATATGAAAATTATCATCATATTCTCAAACCGGGAGTCCCGTGATCGCGCAATCAGTTCCTATGAGTTATATTGGTCCCGTGCGAGGTTTTGGTGCCAATCACGGGGTCGTTCAGGAGATGTTTCGAGTTTTCACCCATTTACGCCATGTTTTTTCGCCTAAGTCTAGAAATATGCAAATTATCATTATATTCTCAAACTGGGAGTCCCGTGATCGCGGGACCAATTCCAACGAGTTACATTGGTCCCGTGCGAAGTGTTGGTGTTAATCATGGGGCCGTTTCGATGTTGCTTTGGATTTTCATAAACTAACGCCATGTTTTTAAGCCAATGTCAACAAATATGCAAATTATAATTGTATTCTAAAATTGGGAGTCCCGTGATCGCGCGATTAGTTCTAAGGAGTTACATTGGTCCCGTGCGAGGTATTGGTACCACTCACGGGGCCGTTTGTGTACTACTTCGGGTTTTCACCCACTAATGCCATGTTTTTAAGCCTAAGTCTATAAATATGCAAATTATCATCGTATTATCAACCCAGAAGTCCCGTAATCGCGCGGTTAGTTCCAACGAGTTACATTGGTCCCGTGTGACGTGTTGGTGCCACTCACGGGACTGTTTAGGGCCTGTTTCGAGTTTTCACCCACTAACACCATATTTTTAAGCCTAAGTATAAAAATATGCAAATTATAATCGTATTATCACACCGAGAGTCCCATAATCGTGCAATAAGTTCTTACGAGTTACATTGGTTCCGTCCGAGGTGTTGCCGCCACTCACAATGCCGTTCGGGGGTTGTTTCGGGTTTTCACCCACTAGCATCATATTTTTAAGCCTAAGTCTAGAAATATGCAAATTCTCATCGTATTCTAAAATAGGGAGTCCCGTGATCACTCGATCACTTCCTACGAGTTACATTGGTCCCGTATGAGGTGTTGGTGCCACTCACGGGGCCGTTCGGAGGACTATTTCGGGTTTTCTCTTACCAACGGCATATTTTTAAGCCTAAGTCTACAAATATGCAAATTATCATCATATTGTCAAATTGAGAGTCCCGTGATCATGTGTTCATTTCCTACGAGTTACATTGGTCCCGTACGTGGTGTTGGTGCCACTCACGGGGCCGTTTTGGGGCTATTTCGGGTTTTCTCTCACTAACGTCATATTTTTAAGCCTAAGTCTAGATATATGCAAATTATCATCTTATTCTCAAATCGGGAGTCCCATGATCGCACGATAAATTCCTACAAGTTACATTGTCCCGTGCGAGGTGTTGGTGCCACTCACTGGGTCGTTTGGGGGTTGTATCGGGTTTTCATCCACTAACGCAAAGTTTTTAAAGATATGTCTAGAAATATATAAATTATCATCGTATTTTCAAATTAGGAGTCCCGTGATTGCACGGTCAATTTCGACGAGTTACATTGGTCCCATGCAAAGTTTGGCGCCTCTCACGGGGCCATTTGGGGGCAATTTTGGGTTTTGACCCTCTAATACCATGTTTTGCTTAAATCCTGATATTTTCAAATTATCATCATATTCTCAAATCGGGAGTCCCGTGATCAAGCGGTCATCTCTTACGAGTTCAATTGGTCTCGTACGAGGTGTTGGTGCCACTCACGGGACCGTTTGGGGGCTATTTTGTTTTTCCACCCACTGACATCATGTTTTTAAGCCTAAGTCTCGAAATATGAAAATTATCATCGTCTTCTCAAATCGGGAGTCCCCTGATCGCGTGGTCAGTTCCTACTAGTTACATTAGTCCCGTGCGAGGTGTTGGTGCCACTCACGGGGCCATTCGGGGGCTATTTTGCGTTTTCACCCACTAACATCATGTTTTTAAACCTAAGTCCTGAAATATGCAAATTATCATCATATTCTCCAATCGAGAGTTCCGTGATCACGCGGTCAGTTCCTACAAGCTACATTGGTCCCGTGCGAGGTGTTGGTGCCACTTACGGGCCCGTTCGGGGGTTGTTTTGGGTTGTCATCCACTAACGCCATGTATTTAAGCATACTTTTAGAAATATGAAAATAATCGTCATATTCTCAAACTGGGAGTCCCGTGATCGCGCAATCAGTTCCTATGAGTTACATTGGTCCCGTGCGACGTGTTGGCGCCACTCATGGGGCCATTCGGGTGCTATTTTGGATTTTCACCAACAAATACCATGTTTTTAAGCCTAAGTTAAGAAATATGCAAATTATCATTGTATTCTCAAATCGGGAGTCCCGTGATCGCGCGATTAGTTCCAACGAGTTACATTGGTCCCGTGCGAGGTATTCTTACCACTCACGGGGTCGTTTAGGTGCTGCTTCGGGTTTTCACCCATTAACGCCTTGTTTTTAAACCTAAGTATAGAGATATGAAAATTTTCATCGTATTCTTTAGTCGAAAGTCCCATGATCGTGCAATTAGTTCCAACGAGTTACATTAGTCCCGTGCGAGGTGTTGGTGCCACTCACGGGGCCATTCAGGGGTTGTTTTGGGTTTTCACCAACTAACACTATGCTTTTAAGCCTAAGTCTAGAAATCTGTGAATTATCATCGTATTTTCAAATCGGGGGTTCCGTGATCGCGTGGTCAGTTCCTACGAGTTATATTGGTCCCGTGGGAGGTGTTAGTGCCACTCGTGGGGTCGTTCAGGGGCTGTTTTTTTATTTTCACCCACTAACACCATATTTTTAAGACTAAGTTTAGAAATATGCAAATTATCATCGTATTCTCAAACTGAGAGTCCCGTGATCAGGTGATAATTTCCTAGGAGTTACATTGGCCCCGAGCGAGGTGTCGGTGCTACACACTGGGCTGTTCGGGGGCTATTTCGGGTTTTCACCCACTAACGCCATGTTTTTAAGCCTAAGTCTAGAAATATGCAAATTATCATTTTATTCTCAAATAGAGAGTCCCGTGATCACGCGGTCGGTTCCTACGAGTTACATTGGTCTTGTACGAGGTGTTAGTGCCACTCACAGGGCCATTCGGGGGCTGTTTCAGGTTTTCTCTCACTATTGCCATATTTTTAAGCCTAAGTCTTGAAATATGCAAATTATCGTCGTATTCTCAAACTGGGTGTCCCGTGATCGCTGGGTAAGTTCGTACGAGTTGCATTCGTCCCGTGTGAGGTGTTAGTGTCACTCACGGGGCCGTTCAGGGGTTGTATCGGGTTTTCACCCACTAACACCAAGTTTTTATGCCTAAGTCAAGAAATATGCAAATTATCATCGTATTCTCAAACCGAAAGTCCCGTGATTGCGCAGTTAGTTCCAACGAATTACATTGGTCCCGTGCGAGGTGTTAGTACCACTCACGGGGCCGTTTGGGGGTTGTTTCGGGTTTTCACCCACTAACACCATGTTGTTAAGCCTAAGTCTAGAAATATGCAAATTATCATCGTATTCTCAAACTGGAAGTCCCGTTATCACGCGGTTAGTTCCAACGAGTTACATTGGTCCCGTGCGAGGTGTTGGTTCCACTCACGGGGCCGTTCGGGGTCTGTTTCGGGTTTTCATCCACTAACACCATATTTTTAAGCCTAAGTCTAGATATATGTAAATTATCATCATATTCTCAAAACGGGAGTGCCGTGATCGCGCAAGAAGTTCTTACGAGTTACATTAGTCCCGTCCGAGGTGTTGCTGCCCCTCACAAGGCCGTTCGGGTGCTCTTTCGAGTTTTCACCCACTAACGCCAAGTTTTTAAGCCTAAGTCTAGATATATGTAAATTATCATTGTATTCTCAAACTGAGAGTCGCATGATCACGCGGTTAGTTCCTATGAGTTACATTGGTCCCGTATGAGGTGTTGGTGCCACTCACGGGGCCATTCCGGGGCTATTTCAGGTTTTCTCTTACTAACGCCATATTTTTAAGCCTAAGTCTAGAAATATGCAAATTATCATCATATTCTCAAACCGAGAGTCCCGTGATTGCACGGTAAGTTCCTATGAGTTACATTAGTCCCGTGCGAGGTGTTGGTATCACTCACGGGGCCGTTCGGGGGGTTGTATCGGGTTTTCACCCACTAATGCCAAGTTTTTAAGCCTATGTCTAGAAATAAACAAATTATCATTGTATTCTCAAACCGTGAGTCCCGTGATTGCACGGTCAGGTTCGAAGAGTTACATTGGTCCCGAGTGAAGTTTTTGAGCGTCTCACGGGGCCGTTTGGGGGATATTTTGAGTTTTGAACCTCTAATGCCATGTTTTGCTTAAGTCCTGATATTTTTAAATTATCATCGTATTCTCAAACCGGGAGTCCCATGATCAAGCAGTCAGTTCCTACGAATTACATTGGTCCCGTACGAGGTGTTGGTGCCACTCACGGGGCCGTTCAGGGGCTATTTTGGTTTTTCACCCACAAACGTCATGTTTTTAAGCCTAAGTCTCAAAATTTGCAAATTATCATCATATTATAAAACTGAGAGTCCCGTGATCACGCGATCGGTTCCTACTAGTTACATTAGTCCCGTGAGAGGTGTTGGTGCCACTCACGGGTCCGTTCGGGGGCTATTTTGGCTTTTCACCGACTAACGTCGTGTTTTTAAACCGGTCTATAAATATGAAAATTATCATCGTATTCTCAAACTAGGAGTCCCGTGATTATATGGTAAATTCCTACAAGTTACATTGGTCCCGTGCGAGGTGTTGGTGCCACTCACGGGGCCGTTCGGCTATTTTGGGTTGTCACCCACTAACGCCATCTTTTTAAGCCTACATCTAGAAATATGAAAATTAGGGTCATATTTTCAAATCGAGTGCCCCGTGATCGCGCGATAAGTTCCTACGAGTTACATTGGTCCCCTGCGAGGTGTGTGTGCCACTCACGGGGCCGTTCTGGAGCTGTTTTTAGTTGTCACCCACTAACGCCATGTTTTTCAGCCTAAGTCTAGAAATATGAAAATTATCATCGTATTCTCAAACCAGGAGTCCCGTGATCGCGCAACCAGTTCCAACGAGTTACATTGGTCCCGTACGAGGTGTTGGTACCAATCACGGGGCCGCTCGGGTGCTGTTTTGGGTTTTCACCAACTAACACCATGTTTTTAAGCCTAAGTCTATAAATATGCAAATTATCGTCGTATTCTCAAATTGAGAGTCCCGTGACTGCGCGGTAAGTTCCTCCGAGTTACATTGGTCCCATGCGAGGTGTTGGTGCCACTCACGGGGCCGTTCGGGGGCTGTATCAGGTTTTCACCCACTAACGCCATGTTTTTAAGCTTTAGTCCAAAAATATTAAAATTATCATCGTATTCTCAAATCGAGAGTCCCGGGATTGCACGGTCAGGTTCGATAAGTTACATTGGCCTCATGCGAAGTTTTTGCGCCTCTCACGGGGCCGTTCGGGGGCTATTTTTAAATTATCATCGTATTCTCCAACCGAGAGTCCCATGACCGATCGGTCAGTTCCTACGAGTTACATTGGTCTCGTACGAGGTGTTGGGGCCACTCACGGGGCCGTTAAGGAGCTATTTTGGTTTTTCACCCACTAATGTCATGTTTTTAAGCCTAAGCCTCAAAATATGCAAATTATCATCGTATTCTCAAAAAGGGAGTCTCGTGATCACGCGGTTAGTTCCAAAGAGTTACATTGGTCCCGTACGAGGTGTTGGTGCCACTCACGCGGCCATTTGGGGGCTGCTTCCGATTTTCACCCACAAACGCCATGTTTTTAAGCCTAAGTTTAGAAATATGCATATTATCAAGGTATTCTCAAAATGAAAGTCCCGTGATCGCGCGGTTAGTTCCAACGAGTTTTATTGGTCCCGTGCGAGGTGTTCGTGCCACTCACGGGGAGGTTCGGGGGCTGTTTTAGGTTTTCACCCACTAACACCATGTTTTTAAGCCTAAGTCTAGAAATATGCAAATTATTGTCGTATTCTCAAATCGGGAGTCCTGTGATCGCGCGATAAGTTATTACGAGTAACATTGGTCCGGTCTGAGGTGATGCTACCACTCACAAGGCCGTTTGGGGGCTATTTCGGGTTTTCACCCATTAACGCCATGTTTTTAAGCCTAAGTCTAAAAATATGTAAATTATCATGGTATTCTCAAACCAAGAGTCCCGTGATCACACGATTAGTTCCTACGAGTTATATTGGTCCCGTACGAGGTGTTGGTGCCACTCACGGGGCCCTTCGGGGGCTGTTTCAAGTTTTCTCTCACTAACGCCATATTTTTAAGTCTAATTCTAAAAATATGTAAATTATCGTCATATTCTCAAATCGGGAGTCCCGTGATTACGTGGTAAGTTCCTACGAGTTACAATGGTCCCGTGTAACGTGTTGGTGCCACTCACGGGGGCTATATCGGGTTTTCACCCACTAACGCCAAATTTTTAAGCCTAAGTCTAGAAATATACAAATTCTCATTGAATTCTCTAACTAGGAGTCCCGTGATTGCAGGTCAGGTTCGACGAGTTACATTGGTCCCGTGCAAAATTTTTGCGCCTCTCACGGGGCCGTTCGGGGGCTATTTTGGGTTTTGACCCTCTAATGCCATGTTTTGCTTAAGTCCTGATATTTTTAAATTATTGTCGTATTCTCCAACTGGGAGTCCCGTGATTGAGCGGTCAGTTCCTACGAATTACATTAGTCCCATGCGAGGTGTTAGTACCACTCACGTAGTCGTACGAGGGCTGTTTTGGGTTTTCACCCACTAACACCATGTTTATAAGACTATGTACAGAAATATGCAAATTATCATCGTACTTTAAAATCGGGAGTCCGATGATCGCGCGATCACTCCTACGAGTTACAATGGTACCGTGCGAGGTGTTGCTACCACTCACGGGGCCGTTTGGGGGCCTCTTTAGGCTTTCACCCACTAATGCCATGTTTTTAAGCCTATGTCTAGAAATATGCAAATTATCATTGTATTGTCAAAACGGGAGTCCCGTTATCGCGCGCTCACTCCTACGAGTTACATTGGTCCCGTGGGAGGTGTTGGTACCACTCACGGGGCCGTTCGGGGGCTGCTTTTGGCTTTTCCCCACTAACGCCATATTTTTAAGCCTAAGTCTAAAAATATGCAAATTATCATTGTATTCTCATACCGAGAGTCACGTGATCACGCGGTCACTCCCACGAGTTACATTGGTCCCGCGCAAGGTGTTGGTACCACTCATGGGGCCATTCGGGGGATGCTTTGGGTTTTCACACACTAATGCCATGTTTTTAATCCTAAGTTTAGAAATATGTAAATTATCGTTGTAGTCTCAAACTGGGAGTCCCGTGATCGCGCGATCAATTCCTACGAGTTACATTGGTGTCGTACAAGGTGTTGGTGCCACTCACAGGGCTGTTCGAGGGCTGTTTCGAGTTTTCACCCACTAACGCCATGTTTTTAAGCCTAAGTCCAGATATATGCAATTTATCATTGTATTCTCCAACAGCGATTCCCATGATCGCGCGGTCAGTTCCTACAAGTTATATTGGTCCCGTGCGACGGGGGCTATTTTGGGTTTTCACCCACTAACGCCATGTTTTTAAGCCAAAGTCCAGATATATGAATATTATCATCATATTATCATCATATTCTCAAATCGGGAGTTTGTGATCCCGTCGTCGGTTCTAATGAGTTGTATTCGTCCCGTGTGAGGTGCTGGTGCCACTAAGGGGGTTGTTTCGAGTTTTCACCCACTAACGCCCTGTTTTTAAGCCAATGTCTTGAAATATGCAAATTATCGATGTATTCTCAAACTGGGAGTCCCGTTATTGCGCGGTCACTCCTACGATTACATTGGTCCCGTGTGAGATGTTGGTACCACTCACAGGGCCGTTCGGGGGCTTCTTTGGGCTTGCACCCACTAGCGCCATGTTTTAAGCCTAAGTCTAGAAATATGCAAATTATCATCATAATCTCTAATAGGGAGTCATGTGATCGCGCGGTCAGTTCCAACGAGTTACATTGGTCCTACGCGAGGCATTGGTACCACTCACGGGGCCGTTCGGGGGCTGTTTCAAATTTTCACCCACAAACACCATGGGGTTGTTTAAAATTTTCACCCACAAATAACCTACGTCTAGAAATATACAAATTATCTTCGTATTCTCTAACCGGGAGTCCCATGATCGCGCGGTCAATTCCTAGGAGTTACATTGGCATCGTACGAGGTGTTGGTTCCACTCACGAGGCCGTTCGGAGGCTATTTCGTGTTTTCACCCACTAACGCAATGTTTTTAAGCCTAAGTTTAGATATATGCAATTTATCATCGTATTCTCAATTAGGGAGTCCCGTGATTGCGCGATCAGTTCCTATAAGTTATATTGTCCCGTGAAACAAGGGCTGTTTCGAGTTTTCACCCACTAACGCCATGTTTTTTTAGACAAAGTCTAGATGTATGCAAATTATCATCATATTCTTAAATCAGGAGTCCTGTGATCGCGCCGTCAGTTCCAATGAGTTGTATTCGTCCCGTGCGAGGTGCTGGTGCCACTTAGGGGGCCGTTCGGGGGCTATTTTGGTTTTTCTCCCATTAACGCCATGTTTTTAAGCCTAAGTCTAAATTTTTTTAAATTATCATCGTATTCTCAAACAGGGAGTCCCGTGATCTCGCGGTCAGTTCCCATAAGTTACATTGGTCCCGTGAGAGATGTTGATGCCACTCACGGGGCCGTTCGAGGGCTATTTTGGGTTGTCACTCACTAACGCCATGATTTTAAGCCAAAGTCTAGAAATATGCAAATTATCATCGTATTCTCAAACTAGGAGTCCCGTGATCACGCGATTAGTTCCAACGAGTTACATTGGTCCCGAACAAGGTGTTAGTGCAACTCATGGGGCCGTTCAGGGGTTGTTTCTGGTTTTTACCCAGTAACGCCATGTTTCTTAGTCTAAGTCTAGAAATATGAAAATTATTATTGTATTCTCAAATAGAGAGTCCCATAATCACACGGTCAGTTCCTACGAGTTACATTGGTCCCATCGAGGGGTTGGTGCCACTCACACGGCCGTTCGGGGGCTGTTTCGAGTTTTCACGCACTAACGCCTTGTTTTTAAGCCAAAGTCTAGAAATATAAAAATTATCATCATATTATCAAATCAGGAGTCTCATGATTGTGCGGTCAGTTCTTACGAGTTACATTGGTCCCGCGCGAAGTTTTTGCGCCTCTCACGGGGCTGTTCGAGGGCTATTTCAGGTTTTGACCATCTAATGCCACGTTTTGCTTAAGTCCTGATATTTTTAAATTATCATCGTATTTTGAAATCGGGAGTCCCATAATCGAGCGGTCAGTTCCTACGAGTTATAATGGTCCCGTGCGAGGTGTTGGTGCCAATCACGGGGCCGTTCATTGGATATTTTGGTTTTTCACCCACTAACCCCATGTTTTTAAGCCTAAGCCTAGAAATATATAAATTATGATCGTATTCTCAAACCAAGAGCCCCGTGACCTCGCGGTCAGTTCCTACAAGTTACGTTGGTCCCGTGCGAGGTGTTGGTTCCACTCACGGGGTCGTTTGGGGGTTATTTTGGGTTGTCACCCACTAACGCCATATTTTAAAGCCTACGTCTAGAAATATGAAAATTATCATCGTATTCTCAAATCGGGAGTCCTGGGATCGCGCAATCAGTTCTTACGAGTTACATTGTCCTGTGCGAGGTGTTGGTGCCACTCACAGGGCCATTCGAGAGCTGTTTCGATTTTGACCCACAAACGCTATGTTTTTAAGCTTAAGTCTAGAAATATGCAAATTATCATCATATTTTCAAACCAGGAGTCCCATGATCGCACGGTCAGTTCCTACAAGTTACATTGATCTTGTGCGAGGTGTTGGTGCCAATCAAGGGGCCGTTCGATGGTTATTTCGATTTTCACTCACTAATGCCATGTTTTTAAGTTTAAGTATGGAAATGTACAAATTATCATCGCATTCTCAAACCGAGAGTCCCGTGATTACGCGACTAATTCTAACGAGTTTCATTGGTCTCGTGCGAGGTGTTGGCGCCACTCACGGGGCCATTCGGGAGGTGTTTCGAGTGTTCACCCACCAACGCCATGTTTTTTAGCCTAACTCCATAAATATGAAAATTATCATTGAATTCTAAAATCGGGAGTCTCGTGATCGCGCGGTTAGTTCCAACGAGTTATATTGGTCCCGTGCGAGGTGTTGGTGCCACTCACGGGGCCATTCGGGTTCTATTTTGGGTTTTCACCCACTAACGCCATGTGTTTTAAGCCAAAGCCAAGAAATATGCAAATTATCGTCATATTCTCAAACTAGCAGTCCTTTGATCGCGCGGTCTGTTCTAATGAGTTACATTGGTCCCGTGCGAGGTGGTGGTTCCACTCACGGGGCCGTTCGGGGGCTATTTCGAGTTTTTACCTAGTAACGCCATGTTTTTAAGCCCAAGTCTAGAAATATACAAATTATCATCGTATTCTAAAACTAGTAGTACCATGATCGTGCGATGAGTTCCTACGAGTTACATTGGTCTCGTACGAGCTGTTGGTACCACACCCGGGGCTGTTCGGGGTCTGTTTTGGGTTTTCACCCACTAACGCCATGTTTTTAACCCTAAGTCAAGAAATATGCAAATGATCGTCGTATTCTCAAACCGAAAGTCCCGTTATCGCGAGGTGAGTTCCAATGAGTTACATTGGTCCCGTGCGAGGTGTTGGTGCCACTCATGGGGCCATTCGGGGGATGTTTCGAGTTTTCACCCTCTAACGCTGTGTTTTTAAGCATAAGTCTAGAAATATACAAATTATCATCGTATTCTCAAATCGGGAGTCCCATGATCACGCGATCAGTTCCTACGAGTTACATTGGTTCCGTCGAGGGGTTAGTGCCACTCACAGGGCTGATCGGGGGCTGTTTTGGGTTTTCACGCAATAATGCCTTATTTTTAAGCCAAAGTCTAGAAATATACAAATTATCATCGTATTATCAAATCGGGAGTCTCGTGATTGCGCGATTAGTTCTTACGAGTTACATTGGTCCCACGCGAAGTTTTTGTGCCTCTCACAGGGCCGTTCGAGGGCTTTTTCAGGTTTTGACCCTTTAATGCCATGTTTTGCTCAAGTCCTGATATTTTTAAATTATCGTCGTATTCTTGAACAGGGAGTCCCGTGATTGAGCGGTCAGTTCCTACGAGTTATAATGGTCCCATGCGAGGTGTTGGTGCCACTTACGGGGCCGTTTGTTAGATATTTTTGTTTTTCACCACTAACCCCATGTTTTTAAGCCTAAGCCTAGAAATATATAAATTATCATCGTATTCTCAAACCGAGAGTCCCGTGATCTCGCGGTCAGTTTCTACAAGTAATGTTGGTCCCGTTCGAGGTGTTGGTTCCACTCACGGGGACGTTTGGGGGTTATTTTGCGTTGTCACCCACTAACGCCATATTTTTATGCCTACGTCTAGAAATATCAAAATTATTATCGTATTCTCAAATCGGGAGTCCCATGATCGCATGATCAGTTCTTACGGTTTACATTGTCCTGTGCGAGAGGTTGGTGCCACTCATGGGGCCATTCGAGAGCTATTTTGGTTTTCACCCACAAACGTTGTGTTTTTAAGCTTAAGTCTAGAAATATGCAAATTATCATCATATTGTCAAACCAGGAGTCCCTTGATCGCGCGGTCAATTCCTACGAGTTACATTGGTCCTGTGCGAGGTATTGGTGCCACTCACGGGGCCGTTTGTGGGGCTGTTTTGGGTTTTCACCCACTAACACCATGTTTATAAGCCTAAGTCTTGTATTATGTAAATTATCATCGTATTATCAAACCGAGAGTCTCGTGATCGCGTAGTTAATTTCAACGAGTTACATTGGTCCTATGCGAGGTGTTGGTGCCACTAACGGGGCCGTTCCGGGGCTGTTTTGAGTTTACACCCACTAAGGCCATCTTTCTAAGCCTAAGTCTAGAAATATGCAAAAGATCATCGTATTCTCAAACCCAGAGTTTCGTGATCGCACGGTCAGTTCCAACCACTTACACTGTTCCTGTGTGAGGCGTTGGTGCCAGTCACGGGGTCGTTCGGGTGCTGCTTCGGGTTTTCACCCACTAATGCCATGTTTTAAAGCCTATGTCTAGTATTATGTAAATTATCATTGTATTCTCAAATCGGGAGTCCCTTGATCGCGCGGTTTATCCCAATGAGTTACATTGGTCCTGTGCGAGGTGTTGGTGACACTCACGGGGGCCATTCAGGGGGTGTTTCGAGTTTTCACCCACTAACGCCATTTTTTCAAGCATAAGTCTAGAAATATTCAAATTATTATCGTATTCTCAAATCGGGAGTCCCATGATTGCTCGATAAGTTTTTGCGAGTTACACTGGTCCCTTGCGAGGTGTTGGTGCCAGTCACGGGGCCGTTCGGGGGCTGTTTTGGGTTTTCACCAACAAACGTCGTGATTTTAACCTAAGTCTTAAAATATGCAAATTATTGTCGTATTCTCAAACTGAGAGTCCCGTGATCGCGCGCTCAGTTCCTAGGAGTTATACTGGTCCCGTGCGAGGTGTTGGTGCAACTAACGTCATGTTTTTAAGCCAAAGTCTAGAAATAGGCAAATTATCTTCGTGTTCTCAAACTGCGAGTCCCATGATCGTGAGGTCAGTTCCTATGAGTTACATTGGTCCCGTACGAGATATTGGTGCCACTCAATGGGCCATTCGGGGGCTGTTTTACGTTTTCACCCACTAACACCATGTTTTGAAGCCTAAGTCTACAAATATGCTAATTATCATCATGTGATCGCGCGGTAAGTTCCTACGAGTTACATTGGTCCCGTACGAGGTGTTGGTGCCATTCATGGGGCCGTTCGGGGGTTGTTTCAGGTTTTCACACACTAACTCCATGTTTTTAAGACTAAGTTTAGAAATATGCAAATTATTATCATATTATCAAACCGGGAGTCCCGTGATCGTGCAATTAGTTCCTACGAGTTATAGTGGTCCCTTGAGAGACGTTGGTTCCACTCACGGGGCCGTTCGGGGGCTATTTTGGGTTTTCACCCACTTTAGCCATGTTTTTCAGTCGTAGTCTTGAAATATGAAAATTATCGTCGTATTCTCAAATCGGGAGTCCCGTGATTGCACGATGACTTCCTATGAGTTACATTGGTCCCGTACGAGGTGTTGGTGCCACTCACGGGGCCGTTTGGGGGCTATTTTGGGTTTTCCCCCACTAAGGCCATGTTTTTTAGCCTAAGTCTAGAAATATGCAAATTATCATTGTATTCTCAAATCGGGAGTCCCGTTAATGCGCGATTAGTTCCTACGAGTTACATTGGTTCTGTGTTGGTGCCAATCAAGGGGCTGTTTCGGTTTTTCACCAACTAACGCCACTTTTTCAAGCCTAAGTCTAGAAATATTCAAGTTATCATCGTATTCTCAAACCGAGAGTCTTGTTATCGCGCAGTGAGTTCCTACGAGTTACATTGGTCCCGTGCAAGGAGTTAGTGCCACTCATGGGGCCGTTCGGGGGTTGCTTCAGGTTTTCACTGATAAATGCCATGTTTTTAAGCCTAAGTCTTGAAATATGCAAATTAATGTTGTATTCTCAAACCGAAAGTCCCGTGATCGTGTGGTTCGTTCCTACGAGTTACATTGGTCCCCTGCGAGGTATTGGTGCCACTCACGGGGGCGTTTGAGGGTTGTTTCGAGTTTTCACCCACTAATGCCATGTTTTTAAGCCTTAGTCTAGAAATATGCAAATTAACATCGTATTCTTAAATAGGGAGTCCCGTGATCGTCGGTCAATTCCTATGAGTTACATTGGTCCCGTGCGAGGTGTTGGAGCCACTCACGGGGACGTTCGGGGTCTGTTTCGGGTTTTCACCCGCTAATGCCATGTTTTTCTTATGTCTTGATATTTTTAAATAATCGTCGTATTCTCAAACCGCATTGCGCGGTCTGTTCCTACTAGTTCCATTAGTCCCGTGTGAGGTGTTGGTGCCTCTCACGGGGCCATTCGGGGGCTATTTCGGGTTTTCACCCACTAACATCGCGTTTTAAATCTAAGTCTAAAAATATAAAAATTATCGTTGTATTCTCAAATCAGGAGTCCCATAATCGCGTGGTCAGTTCCTACGAGTTATATTCGTCCTGTGCGAGGTGTCGGTGCCACTCACGAGGCCGTTCATGGGATGTTTCGGGTTTTCACCCCCTAATGACATGTTTTTAAGCCTATGTCTAAAAATATGCAAATTATTTTTGTATTCTCAAACTGGGAGTCCCATGATCGCACGATCAGTTCCTACGAGTTACATTGGTACCGTGCGAGGAGTTGGTGCAACTCATGGGGCCGTTCGGGGTTTGTTTTGGGTTTTTCCCTCTAACGCCATGTTTTAAAGCCTAAGTCTAGAAATATGCAAATTATCATCGTATTCCCAAACCAGGAGTCCCCTAATCGCGTGGTCAGTTCCTAGGAGTTACATTAGTCATGTACGAAGTGTTGCCGCCACTCACGGGGCTGTTCGGGGGATGTTTCAGGTTTCACCCACTAACGTCATGTTTTTACACCTAAGTCTAGAAATATGCAAATTATCATTGTATTCTCAAATCGAGAGTCCCGTGATCACGCGGTCAGTTCCTACGAGTTATATTGGTCTAATGTGAGATGTTGGTACCCCTCACGGGGCCGTTCGTGGCCTGTTTTGGGTTTTCACCCACTAACATCATGTTCTTAAGCCTAAGTCTTAAAATATGCAGATTACCATCGTATTCTCAAACCGAGAGTCCCGTGATTGCGCGGTCATTTTCTACGAGTTACATTAGTCTCGTGCGAGGTGTTGGTGCCACTCATGGGGCCGTCAGGGGGCAGTTTCGGGTTTTGACCCACTTAAGCCATGTTTTTTAGCTTAAGTCTACAAATATGCAAATTATCGCCATATTCTCAAACCAAGAGTCCCGTGATCGCACGGTCAGTTCGTACGTGTTATATTGGTTCCGTGAGAGATGTTAGTGCCACTCACGAGGCTGTTCGGGGGCTGTTTCGGGTTTTCATCCACTAACGCCACATTTTTAAGATTAAGTCTATAAATATGCAAATTATCATCATATTCTCAAACAGGGAGTCCCGTGATCGCGCGGTCAGTTCCTACGAGTTACATTGGTCCTGTGCAAGGTGTTGGTGCCACTCACAGGGCCGACATGGGGATGTTCAGGGTTTTCACCCACTAATGCCCTGTTTTGAACCCTAAGTCTACAAATAAGTAAATTATCATCGTATTCCCAAACCGAGAGTCCCGTGATTGCACGATAATTTCCTACGAGTTACATTGGTCCCGTGCGAGGTGTTGGTGCCATTCACGGGGCCATTCGTTTTGAGTTTTCACCCACTAACGCCATGTTTTTAAGCTTAAGTCTAGAAATATACAAATTGTCATCGTATTCTGAAATCGGGAGTCCCGTGATCGCGCAATCAGTTCCTATGAGTCACTCACGGGGCCATTTGGGGGTTGTTTTGGGTTTTCACCCACTATAGACATGTTTTTGAGTCTAAGTCTAAAAATATGAAAATTATCATCATATTCTCAAATGAGAGTCCAGTGATCACGCGGTCAGTTCCTACGAGTTACATTGGTCCTGTGTGAGGTGTTGGTTTCACTCACGGGGCCGTTCGAGAGATGTTTTGGTATTTCCCCCACTATCGCCATGTTTTAAGCCTAAGTCTAGAAATATGAAATTATCATCGTATTCTCAAATCGGGAGTCCCGTGATCGAGCGATCAGTTCCAATGAGTTATATTGGTCCTGTACGAGGTGCTGGTGCCACTCACGGGGCCATTCGGGGTTAGTTTCTGGTTTTCACCCACAAGCGCCATGGTTTTAAGCCTAAGTCTAGAAATATGCAAATTATTGTCCTATCCTCAAACTGGGATTCCCCTGATCGCACGATAAGTTTATACGAGTTACATTGGTCCTGTACGAGGTGTTGGTCCCACTCATGGGGCTGTTCAGGGGATGTTTTGAGTTTTCACCCACTAATGCCATGTTTTTATGCCTAAGACTATAAATATACAAATTATCATCGTATTCTCAACTCGAGAGTCCCGTGATCGCGTAGTCAGGTCCTACGAGTTACATTGGTCCCGTGCGAGATGTTGGTGCACTCACGGGGCTGTTCAGTGGCTTTTTTGGGTTTTCACCCACTAACGCCATGTTTTTAAGCCTAAGTTAAGAAATATGCAAATTATCATCGTATTCTCAAACCGGGAGTCCCTTGATCGCGCGGTAAGTTCCTACGAGTTACATTGGTCCCGTGCGATGTGTTAGTGCCATTAACGGGGCCGTCAGGGGGCTGTTTCGGGTTTTCAAATACTAACGCCATGTTTTGAAGCCTAAGTCTACAAATATGCAAATTATCATCGTATTCCCAAATCGGGAGTCCCATGATCGCGCGGTAAGTTCCTACGAGTTACATTGGTCCCGTGAGAGGTGTTGGTGCCATTCACGGGGCCATTTGGGGGTTATTTTGAGTTTTCACCCACTAGCGCCATATTTTTAAGCTTAAGCCTAGAAATATGCAAATGGCCATCATATTCTCAAACCGAGAGTCCCGTGATCGCGCAGTCAGTTCCTACGAGTCACTCAAAGGGCCGTTCGGGGGCTGTTGTGGGTTTTCACCCACTAACGCCATGTTTTTAAGCCTAAGTCTAGAAATATGCAAATTATCATCGTATTCTCAAACCACGAGTCCCGTGATCGCGCGATCAGTTCCTACGAGTTACATTGGTCTCGTGTGAGGTGTTGGTGCCACTCACGAGGTCATTCGAGGGTTGTTTCGAGTTTTTACAGACTAACGCCATGTTTTTAAGCCTCAGTCTAGAAATATGAAAATTATCATCGTATTCTCAAATCGGGGGTCCCGTGATCGCGTGGTCAGTTCCTACGAGTTACATTGGTCCCGTGCGAGGTGTTTGTTTCACTCACCGGGCCGTTTGGAGGATGTTTTGGGTTTTACCCAATATCGCCATGCGTTTAAGCCTAAGTCTAGAAATATGCAAATTATCATCGTATTTCTCAAATCGGGAGTCCCGTGATTTCGCGATCAGTTGCTACGAGTTACATTGGTCCTGTGCGAGGTGTTAGTGTCAATCATGGGGATGTTAGGGGGTTGTTTTGAGTTTTCACCCACTAATGCCATGTTTTTAAGCCTTAACCTAGAAATATTCAAATTATTGTCGTATTCTCAAACCGGGAGTCCTGTTATGGCGCAGTTAGGTCCTACGAGTTACATTGGTCTCATTCGAGGAGTTAGTGCCACTCATGGGGCCGTTCGGGGGTTGCTTCGGGTTTGCACCCACTAACGCCATATTTTTAAGCTTAAGTCTAGAAATATGCAAATTATAGTCAGATTCTCAAACTTGGAGTCCCGTGATCAAGTGAAAAGTTCCTATGAGTTATATTGGTCCCATGTGAAGTGTTGGTGTCACTCACAGGTCCTTTCTATGGCTATTTCAGGTCTTCATGCACTAACGCCATGTTTTTAAGCCTATGTCTAGATATATATAAATTATCATTGTATTCTTAAACTGGGAGGCTCGTGAACATGCGGTCAGTTCCTACGAATTATATTGGTCACGTACGAGGAGTTGGTGCCACTCACGGAGCCGTTCGGGGGTTATTTCGATTTTTCACCCACTAACGCCATGTTTTTAAACATAAGTTTAGATATATTCAAATTATCATCAGATTCTCAAACTGGGAGTCCCGTGATCTCGCGGTCAGTTCCAATGAGTTATATTGGTCCTGTATGAGGTGTTGGTGCCACTCACGGGGCCATTCGGGGGTTATTTCGGGTTTTCACCCACAAATGCCATGTTTTTAAGCCTAAGTCCAGAAATATGCAAATTGTTGTCGTATTCTCAAACTGGGACTCCCGTGATCGCGCAGTAAGTTTCTATGAGTTATATTGGTCCTGTGCGAGGTGTTGGTCCCACTCCTTAGGCCGTTCAGGGGCCGTTTCGAGTTTTCACCCACTAACGCCATGTTTTTAAGCCTAAGTCTACAAATATACAAATTATCATCATATTCTCAAACTGAGAGTCCCGTGATCGCGTTGTCAGGTCCTATAAGTTACATTTGTCCCGTGCGAGGTGTTGGTGCCATTCACGGGGCCGTTCGGGGGCTGTTTTGCATTTTCAACCAGTAATGCCAAGTCTAGAAATATGAAAATTATCATCGTATTCTCAAACCGGGTGTCCCGTGATCGCGCGGTCAGTTCCTGCGAGTTACATTGGTACCGTGCGAGGTGTTAGTGCCATTCACGGGGCCGTCAGGGGGTTGTTTCGGGTTTTCACCCACTAACACCATGTTTTGAAGCTTGAGTCTACAAATATGCCAATTTTCATCGTATTCCCAAACCGAGAGTCCCGTGATCGCGCGATAAGTTCCTATAAGTTACATTGGTCCCGTGCGAGGTGTTGGTGACATTCACGGGATTGTTCGAGGGTTGTTTTGGGTTTTCGACCACTAACGGCATGTTTTTAAGCTTAAGTCTAGAAATATGCAAATTGTCATCGTATTCTAAAACCAGTAGTCCCGTGATCATGCAGTCAGTTCCAACAAGTCACTCACGGGGCCGTTCAGGGGCTGTTTTGGGTTTTCACCCACTAACGCCATGTTTTTAAGCCTAACTCTATAAATATACAAATTGTCATCGTATTCTCAAATAGAGAGTCCCGTGATCGCATTGTCAATGCCTACGAGGTACATTGGTCCTATGCGAGGTGTTGGTGCCACTTACGGGGTCGTTCGGGGGCTATTTCGGGTTTCACCCACTAACGTCATGTTTTTAAGCCTAAGTCAAAAATATGCAAATTATCATCGTATTCTCAAACTGGGATCCCCGTGATCGCGCGGTCAATTCCTACGAGTTACAATGGTCCTGTGCGAGGTATTGGTGCCAATCATGGGGCTGTTAGGGGGTTATTTCGGGTTTTCACCCACTAACGCCATGTTTTTAAGTTTAAGTCTAGAAATATGCAAATTGTCATCGTATTCTCAAATCGGGAGTTCCAAGATCTCATGGTCAGTTCCTACGAGTCACTCGGAGGGCCGTTCGGGGGATGTTTTGGGTTTTCACCCACTAACGCCATATTTTTAAGCATAAGTTTAGAAATATGTAAATTATCATCGTATTCTCAAACCGAGAGTCTCGTGATCGCGCGGTCAGTTCCTACGAGATACATTGGTCCCGTGCGAGGTGTTGTTGCCACTCATGGGGCTATTCGAGGGTTATTTCGAGTTTTCACCCACTAACGCCATGTTTTTAAGCATTAGTCTAGAAATATGCAAATTATCATCATATTCTCAAACCGGGAGTCCCGTGATCGTGCGACCAGTTCCTACGAGTTACATTGGTCCCATGCGAGGTGTTGGTTTCACTCACAAGGCTGTTCGAGGGCTATTTTGGGTTTTTCCCCACTAACGCCATGTTTTTAAGCTTAAGTCTAGAAATATGCAAATTATCATCGTATTCTCAAATCGGGAGTCCCGTGATCGCGCGGTCAGTTCCTACGAGTCACTCACGGGGCCGTTCGGAGGCTGTTTTGGGTTCTCACCCACCAACACCATGTTTTTAAGCCTAAGTCTAGATATATGAAAATTATTATCGTATTCTCAAACTGGGTATCCCGTGATCGCGCGATCAGTTCCTACGAGTCACATTGGTCCAGTGCGAGGTGTTAGTGCCACTCACGGGACCGTTCGAGGGCTGTTTCAAGTTTTCACCCACTAACGCCATGTTTTTAAGCCTTAGTCTATATATATATAAATTATCATCGTATTCTCAAACTGGGAGTCCCGTGATCGCGCGGTCAGTTCCTACGAGTTATATTGGTCCCGTGCAAGGTATTGGTTTCACTCACGAGGCCGTTCGGGGGTTATTTGGGGTTTTCCCCCACTATCGCCATGTTTTTAAATCTAAGTCTTTAAATATGCAAATTATCGTCGTTGTAAGGACACAAATTTCCAATTGAGTCCATATATAGTTTTGGCTCAATTCCGGACAAAAACATTTATTCATAGGATAGTATTTAATTGTAATATTCTCAAGCCTATGATGTGTTTGTTGAATACATAGCGGCAAAGAGTATAAAGCCTCATCAAATGTGCCGGTTTGCGTGCCTCGTTCTACGTCATCATCTATAGTTCCATGCTCCCAAGGTATGAATGCAATTATGTTTATATAGGAGCTTGGAACAAAGTTTGTTGGGTGTTAGGTTTAATTAAAACTATGTTTACTTTCAGAAAAATTTAATTAGAACTTTAAAAATAAAGTATATAAAGTTTCTGGGCCAAAAATCGAATTTTGTAAAAATTCTGGAAGTCGTTCGAAATGTCGTTCGAACGAGTTTTTCGTTCGAACCAGGTTTCGTTCGAACGAGTTTGCCAACGAGTCTAAACTGGTCCGTCGTTCGAAATGGCGTTCAAACGAACTTGTTCGTTCTAACGAGGTTTCCAACGAGATTCTAACGAGTCCAAACTGGAGCGTCGTTAGAAGTCTCGTTCGAATGAGAGTTCGTTCGAACGAAATGTCGTTCGAACGAACTGCTAGGCGGGAACAGTTTTTAGGCAATTTTTGGCAGTTTTTATCCCACTTGTTTCTTAACTAATTTTTTCAGACTTTATGAAGGACGGGAATCACATTTTCCAAACTAACATTTCCAAAATATTTCCATCTCTTAGAGAGTTTTGAGAGAAAAAATGGTTTAGGAAAATGTTCATGTTTTGAGTGTTATTTTTCAAAGAGAAAATCCTTCACACTCTAGTTTACACCCAATTGTGTTTAGTACAAGTTCTTAGTTACATATCAAATTGCTTGGAGTTTTGGCACCGGTTTATCTCTACCGAATTCAAGAAGAGAAGTTTTGGTTTGCTTCTACATCCATCAAAGAAGAAGACTTTTTGTTGCGATTCTACCCACTTGGAGAAAGGCTCCTTGCTTGGGTGACGGTGACCATAGAAAGCCCCATCGGTGGATTCCGAGACCGCGGTGGTGTTCCGAGGTTGTTCGCAAGGAAGAGGTGTCTACAAGAAGAAGCGTCGAGGCTTGAGAGGGATCGAGTCAGTCGTTGTAAGTCTATCTGTCTTGTAATTGTAATTCCGTATCTAGTGGACTTGTGGCTAGGGCCGACCGAGGTTTTTTCCCGTCTTGGGTTTTTCCTCGTACATCGCGGCGTAGTGTGATATTGTTTATTTTATCTTGCATCATAATGTAGAACGCATGCTTAAGATAATTTCGAGATAAAATTCGGTTTAAATCATCACACTCATTTAATTTGGTGCTAAATTAAATATTGGCTAAATTTGGCTTATTCAAGTCCTTTGCTAAAATTGGTTTCGCCTAACTTTGGTTAATTGTTAATTTTGACTTAGGCAAATTCTAGGACTTGGTTTAATTAATTGGTGAATATAATAATTGATTGATCTCACTTCACTTTGTTTAAGATTTATTTTGTTTAAAGAAATTAAATTTGTTGTTGTTTATATTGAACCATCACCTTACGCTTCCGCACTTATTTAAAAGGAAATTACATTTTAATTGTGAGATTATTTCAATTCCGGGGTTCCTGGCTTTTTCAGTCGTATTCTCAAATGGGAGTCCCGTGAACACGCGATCAGTTCTTACGAGTTACATTACTCCTGTGCGAGGTGTTGGTGCCAATCATGGGGCTATTAGGGGGTTGTTTCGGGTTTTTACCCACCAATGCCATGTTTTTAAGCCTAAATCTAGAAATATTCAAATTATAGTCGTATTCTCAAATCGAAAGTCATGTTATCGCGCGGTTAGTTTCTACAAGTTACATTGGTCCCGTGCGAGGAGTTAGTGCCACTCATGGGGCCGTTCGGGGGTTGCTTCGGGTTTTCACCCACTAATGCCATATTTTTAAGCCTAAGTCTAGAAATATGCAAACTATCATCATATTCTCAAACCTGGAGTCCCGTGATCGCGCAAAAAGTTCCTACGAGTCACATTGGTCTGATGCGAAGTGTCGGTGCCACTCATAGGGCCGTTCGGAGGATGTTTCAGGTTTTCACGCACTAACGCCACATTTTTAAGCCTATGTCTAGAAATATGTAAATTATCACCATATTCTAAAATCGAGAGTTCCATGATCGCACGGTCAGTTCCTACGAGTCACTCACGGGGCCGTTAGGGGGCTATTTTGGGTTTTCACCCACTAACGCCATGTTTTAAGCCTAAGTCTAGAAATATGCAAATTATCATCGTATTCTCAAATTGTGAGTCCCGTAATCGCGTGGTCAGCTCCTACGAATTACATTGGTCCCGTGCGAGGTGTTGGTGCCACTCACGGGGCCGTTCGAGGGCTATTTTGAGTTTTAACCCACAAATGCCATATTTTTAATCCTTAGTCTAGAAATATGCAAATTATCATCGTATTCTCAAACCGAGAGTCCCATGATCACGCGGTCAGTTCCTACGAGTTACATTGGTCCCGTGCGAGGTGTTTGTTTCACTTATAGGGCCATTTGGGGGAAGTTTTGGGTTGTCCACACTATCACCATGCTTTTAAGCCTAAGTCTAGAAATATGCAAATTATCATCGTATTCTCAAATTGAGAGTCCCGTGAATGCGCAATCAGTTCCTACGAGTTACATTGGTCCTGTGCGAGGTGTTGGTGCCAATCATGGGGATGTTAGGGGGTTGCTTCGAGTTTTCACCCACTAACGCCATGTTTTTAAGCCTTAACCTAGAAATATTCAAATTATTGTCGTATTCTCAAACCGGGAGTCCTGTTATGGCGCAGTTAGGTCCTACGAGTTACATTGGTCTCATTCGAGGAGTTAGTGCCACTCATGGGGCCGTTCGGGGGTTGCTTCGGGTTTGCACCCACTAACGCCATATTTTTAAGCTTAAGTCTAGAAATATGCAAATTCTCGTCAGATTCTCAAACTTGGAGTCCCGTGATCACATGAAATGTTCCTATGAGTTATATTGGTCCCATGCGAAGTGTTGGTGTCACTCATAGGTCCTTTCTATGGCTATTTCAGGTCTTCATGCACTAACCCCATGTTTTTAAGCCTATGTCTAGATATAGGTAAATTATCATCGTATTCTTAAATCGGGAGACTCGTGAACACGCGGTTAGTTCCTACGAGTTATATTGGTCATGAACGAGGAGTTGGTACCACTCACGGGGCCGTTCGGGGGTTATTTCGGGTTTTCACCCACTAACGCCATGTTTTTAAGCATAAGCCTAGATATATGAAAATTATCATCATATTCTCAAACCGGGAGTCCCGTGATCTTGCGGTCAGTTCCAATGAGTTATATTGGTCCTGTACGAGGTGTTGGTGCCACTCACGGGGCCATTCGGGGGTTATTTCGGGTTTTCACCAACAAATGCCATGTTTTTATGCCTAAGTCCAGAAATATGCAACTTATTATCGTATTCTCAAACCGGGACTCCCGTGATCGCGCGGTAAGTTTCTATGAGTTACATTGGTCCTGTGCGAGGTGTTGGTCCCACTCATGGGACCGTTCAGGGGCTGTTTCAGGTTTTCACCCACTAACGCCATGTTTTTAAGCCTAAGTCTAGAAATATACAAATTATCATCACATTCTCAAATTGACAGTCCCGTGATCGCGTTGTCAGTTCCTACGAGTTACATTTGTCCCATGCGAGGTGTTGGTGCCATTCACGGGGTCGTTCGGGGGCTGTTTTTGGTTTTCACCCAGTAACGCCAAGTCTAGAAATATGAAAATTATCATCGTATTCTCAAACTGGGTGTCCCGTGATCGCGCGGTCAGTTCTTATGAGTTACATTGGTACCGTGCGAGGTGTTAGTGCCATTCATGGGGCCTTCAGGGGGTTGTTTCAGGTTTTCACACACTAACACCATGTTTTGAAGCTTGAGTCTACAAATATGCCAATTTTTGTCGTATTCCCAAACCGAGAGTCCCGTGATCGCGCGATAAGTTCCTATAAGTTACATTGGTCCCGTGCGAGGTGTTGGTGACATTCACGGGATTATTCGAGGGTTGTTTTCGGTTTTCGACCACTAACGGCATGTTTTTAAGCTTAAGTCTAGAAATATGCAAATTGTCATCGTATTCTAAAACCAGTAGTCCCGTGATCGTGCAGTCAGTTCCAACAAGTCACTCACGGGGCTGTTTTGGGTTTTCACCCACTAACGCCATGTTTTTAAGCCTAAGTCTATAAATATACAAATTGTCATCGTATTCTCAAACCGAGAGTCCCGTGATCGCGTTGTTAATATCTACGAGGTACGTGGGTCCCGTGCGAGGTGTTGGTGCCATTTACGGAGCCGTTCGGGGGCTATTTCGGGTTTTCACCCACTAACGCCATGTTTTTAAACCTAAGTCTAAAAATATGCAAATTACCATCGTATTCTCAAACCGGGAGTCCCGTGATCGCGTGGTCAGTTCCTACGAGTTACATTGGTCCTGCGCGAGGTGTTGGTTCCAATCATGGGGCTATTAGGGGGATATTTCGGGTTTCCACCCACTAACGCCATGTTTTTAAGCTTAAGTCTAGAAATATGCAAATTGTCATCGTATTCTCAAATCGGGAGTCCCAAGATCGCATGGTCAGGTCCTACGAGTCACTCAGAAGGCCGTTTAGGGGATGTTTTGGGTTTTCACCCACTAACGCCATTTTTTTAAGCATAAGTTTAGGAATATGTAAATTATCATCGTATTCTCAAACCGAGAGTCTTGTGATCGCGCGATCAGTTCCTACGAGATATATTGGTCCCGTGCGAGGTGTTGGTGCCACTCACGGGGCTATTCGAGGGTTTTTTCGAGTTTTCACCCACTAACGCCATGCTTTTAAGCATTAGTCTAGAAATATGCAAATTATCATCATATTCTCAAATCGGGAGTCCCATGATCGCGCGACCAGTTCCTACGAGTTACATTGGTCCCATGCGAGGTGTTGGTTTCACTCACAAGGCTGTTCGGGGGCTATTTTGGGTTTTCCCCCACTATCGCTATGTTTTTAAGACTAAGTCTATAAATATGCAAATTATCGTCGTATTCTCAAACCGGGAGTCCCGTGAACGCGCGGTTAGTTCCTACAAGTTATGTTGGTCTTGTGTGAGGTGTTGGTGCCCATCATGGGGCTGTTAGGGGGTTGTTTTGGGTTTTCACACACTAACGCCATGTTTTTAAGCTTAAGTCTATAAATATATTAATTATCATCGTATTCTCAAACCGGGAGTCTCTTGATCATGCGGTCAGTTCCTACTAGTCACTCACGGGGCCGTTCGGGTGCAGTTTTGGGTTTTCACCCACTAACGCCATGTTTTAAGCCTAAGTCTAGAAATATGCAAATTATAGTCATATTCTCAAACTGGCAGTCCCATGAACGCGCGGTCAGTTTCTAGGAGTTGCATTGGTCCTGTGCGAGGTGTTGGTGCCAATCATGGGGCTGTTAGGGGGCTTTTTAGGGTTTTCACCCACTAACGCCATGTTTTTAAGCCTTAGTCTAGAGATATGCAAATTATCATCGTATTATCAAACCGGGAGTCCTGTGATCATGCGATCAGTTCCTACGAGTTACAATGGTCCCATACGAGGTGTTGGTTTCACTCACGGGGCCGTTCGGGGGTTATTTCTGTTTTTCACCCACTAACGCCATATTTTTAAGCCTAAGTCTAGAAATATGCAAATTATCGTCATATTGTCAAACCTGGAGTTCCGTGACCACGCGAAAAGTTCCTACGAGTTACATTGGCCCCATGTGAAGTGTTGGTGCCACTCACAGGGCCATTTGGAGGTTGTTTCAGGTTTTCACACACTAACGCCATGTTTTTAAGCCTATGTCTAGATATATGTAAATTATCGTCGTATTCTAAAACTGGGAGTCCCATGATCGCGCGGTCAGTTTCTACTAGTTATATTGGTCACGTATGAGGAGTTGGTGCCACTCACGGGGGCCGTTCGGGGGGTTATTTTGAGTTTTCACCCACTAACGTCATGTTTTTAAGCATAAGTCTAAGTATATGCAAATTATCGTCATATTCTCAAATTGAGAGTCCCGTGATCGCGCTGTCAGTTCCAACGAGTTATATTAGTCCTATACGAGGTGTTGGTGCCACTCACGGGGCCATTCGGGTGGTTGTTTCGGGTTTTCACCCACAAACGCCATGTTTTTTAGCCTAAGTCTAGAAATATGCAAATTATCACTGTATTCTCAAACCGAGAGTCCCGTGATCGCACAATCAGTTCCTACGAGTTACATTGGTCCTGTACGAGGTATTGGTGCTAATCATGGGGCTGTTAGGGGGCTATTTCGGGTTTTCACCCACAAACGCCATGTTTTTAAGCTTATGTCTAGAAATATGCAAATTGTCATCGTATTCTCAAACCGGGAGTCCCTTGATCGCGCGATCAGTTCGTACGAGTCACTCACAGGGCCCTTTCGAGGGCTGTTTCAGGTTTTCACCCACTAAAGCCATGTTTTTAAGCATAAGGCTAGAAATATGAAAATTATCACCGTATTCTCAAATCGGGAGTCCTGTGATCGCGCGGTCAGTTCCTACGAGTTACATTGGTCCCATACGAGGTGTAGGTGCCACTCACGGGGTCGTTCGAGGGATCTTTCAAGTTTTCACTCACTAACACCACGTTTTTAATCCTTAGTCTAGAAATATGCAAATTATCATCGTATTCTCAAACCGAGAGTCCCATGATCGCGCGGTCAGTTCCTACGAGTTTCATTGGTCCCGTGCGAGGTGTTGGTTTCACTCACGGGGCCGTTCGGGGGCTATTTTGGGTTTTCCCCCACTATCGCCGTGTTTTTAAGCCTAAGTCTATAAATATGCAAATTATCATTGTATTCTCAAACCGGGAGCCCCGTGAACGCACGGTCACTTCCTACGAGTTACGTTGGTCCTGTGCGAGGTGTTGGTGCCCATAATGGGGTTGTCTGGGGTTTTCACACACTAACGCCATGTTTTTAAGCTTAAGTCTAAAATTATGCAAATGGTCATCATATTCTCAAATTGGGAGTCTCGTGATCGCACGGTTAGTTCCTACATGTTACATTGGTCCCGTGGGAGGTGTTGGTGCCACTCACGGGGCCATTCGGGGGCAGTTTTGGGTTTTCACCCACTAATGCCATGTTTTTCAGACTAAGTCTAAAAATATGCAAATTATCATCGTATTCTCAAACCGAGAGTCCCGTGATCGCACGATCAGTTCCTACAAGTTACATTGGTCCCGTGCGAGGTGTTGGTTTCACTCACGGGGTCGTTTGGGGGTTATTTTGGGTTTCCCCCACTATTGCCATGTTTTTAAGCCTAAGTCTTAAAATATGAAAATTATCATCGTATTCTCAAATCAGGAGTCCCGTGAATGCGTTGTTAGTTCCTACGAGTTACATTGGTCCCGTGCGAGGTGTTGGTGCCACTTACAGGGCCGTTTGGGGGCTGTTGTGGGTTTTCACCCACTAACGCCATGTTTTTAAGCCTAAGTCTATAATTATGAAAATTATCATCGTATTCTCAAACCGAGATTCCCTTGAACGCGCGATAAGTTCCTACGAGTTACATTAGTCCCTTGCGAAGTGTTGGTACCACTCACAGGGCCGTTCGGGGGCTATTTCAGGTTTTCACACACTAACGCCATGTTTTCAAGCCTAAGTCTATATATTTGTAAATTATCATAGTATTCTCAAATCGGGAGTCCCATGATCGCGCAGTCAGTTCCTACGAGTTGTATTAGTCACATATGAGGAGTTGGTGCCACCCACGGGGTCGTTCGGAGGTTATTTTGGGTTTTCACCCACTAACGCCATGTTTTTTAAGCATAAGTCTAGGTGTATGCATATTATCATCATATTCTCAAATTGGGAGTCACGTGATCGTGCGGTTAGTTCCAACGAGTTATATTGGTCCTGTACGAGGTGTTGGTGCCACCCACGGGGCCATTCGAGGGTTGTTTCGAGTTTTCACCCACAAATGCCATGTTTTTAAGCCCAATTCTAGAAATTTACAAATTATTATCGTATTCTTAAACCGGGATTCCCGTGATCGCACAGTAAGTTTCTACGAGTTACATCGGTGTGCGAGGTGTTGGTCCCATTCATGGGGTTGTTTCGGGTTTTCACCCACTAACGTCGTGTTTTTAAGACTAAGTCTAAAAATATGCAAATTATCGTCGTATTCTCAAACTGGGAGTCCCGTGATCGCGCGATCAGTTCCTACGAGTTACATTGGTCCCGTGCGAGGTGTTGGTTTCACTCACGGGGCCGTTCGGGGGTTATTTTGGGTTTTTCGCCACTATTGCCATGTTTTTAAGCCTAAGTCTTTAAATATGGAAATTATCATCGTATTCTCAAATCGGGAGTCCCGTGAATGCGTTATCAGTTCCTACGAGTTACATTGGTCCCATGCGAGGTGTTGGTGTCACTCACGGGGACGTTCGGGGGTTGTTGTGGGTTTTCACCCACTAACGCCATGTTTTTAAGCCTAAGTCTATAAATATGAAAATAATCATCGTATTCTCAAATCAGGATTCCCGTGAAGGCGCGGTAAGTTCCTATGAGTTACATTAGTCCCATGCAAAGTGTTGGTGCCACTTACAGGGCCGTTCGGGGGCTGTTTCAGGTTTTCACACACTAACGCCATGTTTTTAAGCCTATGTCTATATATTTGCAAATTATCATCATATTCTCAAACCGGGAGTCCTGTGATCGCGCAGTCAGTTCCTACGAGTTATATTGGTCACATACGAGGAGTTGGTGCCACTCACGGGGTCGTTCGGGGGTTATTTCTAGTTTTCACCCACTAACGCCATGTTTTTAAGCGTAAGTCTAGATATATCCATATTATCGTCATATTCTCAAACTTGGAGTCCCGTGATCGTGCGGTTAGTTCCAACGAGTTATATTGGTCCTGTACGAGGTGTTGGTGCCACTCACGGGGCCATTCAGGGGTTGTTTCTGGTTTTCACCCACAAATGCCATGTTTTTAAGCCTAAGTCTAGAAATTTGCAAATTATTGTTGTATTCTTAAACCAGGATTCCCGTGATCGCACTGTAAGTTTCTACGAGTTACATTGGTGTGCGAGGTGTTGGCCCCACTCATGGGGTCGTTAAGGGAATGTTTCGGGTTTTCACCCACTAACGCCATGTTTTAAACCTAAGTCTATAAATAGACAAATTATCATCGTATTCTCAAATCGAGAGTCCCGTGATGGCGTTGTTAGTTGCTATGAGTTACATTGGTCATGTGCGAGGCGTTGGTGCCACTCACGGGGACGTTCGGGGGCTGTTTTGAGTTTTCACCCAGTAACGCCATGATTTTAAAACTAAGTCTAGAAATATTCAAATTATCATTGTATTCTCAAATCGGGATTCCCGTTATCACACGGTGAGTTCCTACGAGTTACATTGGTCCCGTGTAAGGAGTTGGTGCCACTCACGGGGCCATTCGGGGGCTGTGTCAGATTTTTTCCTTCTAACGCTATATTTTTAAGCCTAAGTCTAGAAATATGAAAATTATCACCATATTCTCAAATCGAGAGTCCCGTGATCTCACGCTATGTTCCTGAGAGTTACATTGGTCCTGTGCGAGGTTTTGGAGCCATTAACGGGGCCTTTTGGGGGCGGTTTTGGATTTTCACCCACTAACACAATGTTTTTAAGCCTAAGTCAAGATATTTTCAAATTATCGTCGTATTCTCAAACCGGGACTCCTATGATCATGCGGTCAGTTCCTACGAGTTACATTAGTCCCATGCGAGGTGTTGGTGCCTCTCATGGGACCGTTTGGGGGCTGTTTCGGGGTTCCCCCTCTAACGTTATGTTTTTAAGCCTAAGTCTAGATCATATTAAGAGTAACAAGGGTGAAAAGGTAATAAGTAAATGTCTACACCTAAAAAAAGTCGACTTGGTCAGAATGCCAAAACGATAAAAAGGAACATTAATCAAGTACCTGAAAGATTCCAAACCAAAAAAAGAAATGAAATAAACTATGAAGCCACAAACACCATAAACCAAATTGATATTATAGCAAAATTCCATACCTCTATTTTCTGAAAAAAAAGATAAAAAGCCTACCTCTTTGCTGGTTTAAGAACATTCAGAAATGCAAAGTAATTGGATGGGACCTTAGCTTGAACTGCTGAAAACCCCAAACAAAAACAAAAATATAAATAGAGTAGACAACTAAATTAGGACTGAAAACAAACAAAAATAAGGACAATATTAATGCAGTTAGATAAATATACTATTACCTTAACATTTCATGGTCAAGTTTGGTTCCTAATAGCTCCAATACATATTACAATCAACATTTAGACTGAAAAGAAAGTCAGTAAACATTTTCATATATTAAAATAAAATCATGTCAATTATCACCCACAAATAACACCATAACAAAAGTTGGGATGCAAACCATTTAACTTCAACTTAACATACTAAAATTATAGTGAAAACATCAAGAATTGGGATGCAAACCATTTAATTTCAGTATTTTAAGCATCAAAATAGCTGACCCCCTGCAATTTCTTTTACAAACCTATGTTTTCCACACACCTGTTAATACCAAAGCACATTGTACAAATAACTAATTCAGAACAATCAATAGCAACCCAAAGCATGTAGTGTATCATATTGCCTCCACCTTTAGCCACCACGTTACTCACATAATATAACCATAAAAGCAGGGATAAGAATGTTAATATGAGAAATCTCATATTTGAAACAAAAAACGATTATTTGAAAGAAAAAAAATTAAAATACCTTACCTTAGGGTTATGTAAAATCTGATTTTTAAACTCAGATTACCTTAATGATCTTGCAAAACCATCATACAAAACCTTGAATCAACTGGAAAAAAAAATAAACACACAAATGGGGGGAAATATTGCCAATACTTAAATCGAAACAACATACTTAAATTGAAACCACCCAAATGGGGGAAAATAAAAATCGAAATAAATATATGAACCATACAACATCAAACGCAGAAAATCACACAGCAATTAATTTACCTATCTTGTAAACAAAGGGGAAATATACATTGTATGAACCACAAAGTAAGTTGGCTAGGCACATGGTCATTAATTTTCATTAAATTTCAAACCATTTCCATGGAAATGTATAAAGAAATATGGACAACTTGTCAGCAATTCTTCATTGTTGCCACAATTGCAACCTTATAAATTTTTAATCAACTTCCAGTGTAAATATACAAATAATTAGAAGTCATCAAAAAGAAAATGAATAATCAATGTAAGAAAAAAATATTTAACAAATTATCACCTAGTAGTTAAAGAAAAAATTTAGAATAGCTTAGTACAACAATCTCAGGTATTAACGATAATTATCAAATCCCAATGCCTAAACAAACCAAATAAATAAAAAAATGTTTATCATACCTGGCAAAAATCCCAATGCTGAAATGTTCTCTAGAAGCAGTACGACGAACCACAACCACAATGACACTTGCAAAAATCCTATATGAAGGCAGTCCCTGTTGCCTAGGATCCGAATGAGACTTGAGTGACATCAAACGCAGTAGACCCGATGGCTGAACCCGGTGGTTGTGGGTCAACCCGGTGGTAGAACCATAAAATCCGGTGACATCAAATGCAGTAGACCCGAATCCAAACTCTGGAGAACTCAAAGCTACTGCCTCCATAACCCCATTTTCTTAACCCGCTATTTATTTTTACCAAACTGACCCCATTTTTACCCAAAAATTCGGCCATAACCTCCGGCCAAGAACCTAAAAATCTACCAATAACCTCCGGCCAAGAAGCCCGACCCACCATTCAAACCAAAACCGAACCAACACCCTAAGACCCAACATCTCTGTCTTTGGCAATAGAGAGAGAAATAGGCAAATGAAAATGAAAATGAGGCGGGCAAATTAAAACGAAAGTCTTTTTAGGAATGACATGGTCACGGACTAGATCCATGACCCATCATCATAATCCATTCATTATAGATGTTACTTGATTGACGAATGGTTACGGCCTACATCCGTGACCCCCATGCGTGACCACCAGCAGATCTTCAATTAAGGGATGGTAACGGCCCATAGCCATGACCCACATCAAGAAATGGTCACGGCCCCCAACCATGACCCCAAATATGTATGTTTTCTCCTTCATCATGCCTATGGTCATAGTCCAAGTTCATGGCCCATCCGCGACTAAGCTTGTAGGGAATTTCGGCGCAAATTTGGTGCCAAGATGGTCACGCCCTGGTCACGAACCAAGTCTGTGACCCACGGTGGTTAGAGATTTAGTCTGTGACCACTTCCAGAGCATCCATTATATAGTGTGGTAATGAATATGGTCATGCCAAAAATGAGATGGTCACAGCCCAAGTCCGCGACCAGCTGGTCGCGAACTTGGGCCGTGACCAACTGGGCGTGACCATTCGCAGGATTTGGTGTAGTGTGGTGAAGTTGTTAAAGAAGAGGAAAATCATCTTCGCATGGAGCCACAAAGACATGCCAGGTATTAACCCAGAAGTTATGTGCCATAAGCTCAATGTAGCTGATGATGTTAAGTTGATACGGTGGAGAAGACGAGTATACTCAAGAGAGAAGTATGATGTTATCAAAAAGGAGGGTAAAAAGTTTGAGAAGGCCGACTTCATTCAAGAAGTCATCTATCCGGACTAGTTAATAAACCCTGTCATCATCCCAAAGTTTAGTGGCAAGTGGAGGTTGTGTGTCAATTTCCTAAATCTAAAGAAAGCATGCCCAAAAGATAACTTACCTTTTCCCATGATTGATCAAATAGTAGACGCAATAGCCGATCATGAATTAATGAGATTCATGGATGCCTACTCAGGCTACAACTAGATATTCATGGACCCAATTGAGGAATAAAAGACTGCATTTATCACTGATAAGGGGACCTATTGTTATAAGGTCATTCCCTTTGGGTTGAAGAATGCATGAGCAACATATCAAAGGATGGTCAACCAAATGTTTAAAGACCAGATTGGAAAGACGATGGTAGTATACGATGATGATATGCTGACTAAGACCCTCAAGGCTGACACGCATGTGGCCGACCTTGAGCACACCTTTGACACGATGGACAAGTACTAGATGAAACTCAACCCAGCCAAGTGTGTCTTCGATGAGGGAGCAGGAAAGTTTTTGGGTTTTATTATGAATTAAAGATGAATTGAAGCCAACCCTGAGAAAATCAATGCCTTGTTGGAGATGAAGGCTCCTACAATAATAAAGGATATGCAGAGACTCCATGAAAGAGTGGTAGCGCTAAGCTATTTTGTCTCTAGAGCCATTGATAAATGTCTTCCTTTCTTCAGAATATTGAGAAAAGATTTTGAGTGGAATGAAGAGTGTGATAGAGCCTTTAGGGATTTAAAGTCCTACCTCGACTCCCCACTTATATTATCAATACCACTTCAAGGGGAGAGGCTCTATCTTTATTTAACAGTATCTGAGTTGGCCATTAGTGCCGTAATTATTAGAGAAGAGGATATAATCCAAAAATTAGTGTATTTTAATAGCAAGGCACTCCAAGTGGCTAAGCAAAGGTACCCTAAGATGGAGAAGTTAGTCTACGCACTGATCCATGCCTCGAGGAAGATGAAGCCTTACTACTTCAGGCGCATACCATGGTGGTCCTCATAGACTCACCCCTCAGACAGGTAATTCACAAGCATGAGAAGTTAGGAAAACTGATGGCTTGGGAAATCAAATTAGGAGAGTTCAAGATCATCTATCAGCCAAGAACGGTCATCAAAGGGCAATCCCTAGAGGACTTTGTTGTTGAATTCACCTGGGATGAGGCCGACAACGAAGACATTAAGGCTACTTGTGAGCAAGAGAGCAGAGCATGTCCTCTCCCGTCTCAGGCCGAAACTAGTTTAACAAGGATCAAAGTATCTGAGAATGATGAGGAAAAGAATATTTTTAAGAATGAAACTCCAAAAGAGGGTAATTTTTCACCAAATAGTACTGTGTGGAGCCTCTTTATTGATGGGTCTTCATGTGAAAGTGGAAGGGATGAAGGATTGATAGTGTCGGACCCAAATGGAATCGATATTGAGTACACGTTGAGGTTTAACTTTAAAGCTTCAAATAATGAATCTGAATATCAAGATCTTCTAGAAGTCCTCTCCCTTGCCCGGGCACTAAATATCGGCCAACTCCTTGTACATAGTGATTCCAAGTTTCTCGTCAACCAAATTTTGGGGGTGTATGAGGCCAAAGATGGTAGAATGGCAAGGTACTTAGGAAAGATTAAGGCAGCATTAAAGCAGTTTTCTAAAGTAAAGCTGAAGAGGATACCCCGATTAGATAATGGACGGGCTTATGCCCTTATAAGGCTGGTCTCAGTTATAAGAACAGAGATAAGAAGGACGATCCCGGTGGAAATCTTATACCGATCGACCATTGAAGAGGAGGGAAGCACTCTTGAGTTTTATTTAAATTTAAACATGGGAACCTCCTGGATGGATCCACTTTTCAGGTACATAAAGGATGGAGAGTTACCAGAATCCAAGACCAAAAAAATAAAGTTACGATATAAAGCTGCCAAGTTCTCCATCATAGGAGACACTTTATACAAGAAAGGGTTTCTGCTTCCTCTGCTTAGATGTGTCCATCCATTTGAGGTAGTGTATATCTTGAAGGACGTTCATGAAGGCTCTTGCTTCAGTCATGTTGGAGGAAGATCTATGGCTAAGAGGATTACTACCCAGGGGTATTGGTGGTCGACCTTGGCCAAGGGTGTTGTAGCATATGTCAAGAAATGTGACAAGTGCTAGAGGTTTGCTACCATTCCTCACCAGCCTTATCAACCTTTGACCTCCATTACCTCTCCTTGGACATTTGCGGTATGGGGAATTGATTTGGTAGGACCTTTTCCCAGAGATGTAAATAATTATTATTATCTGGTCGTGGCGATAGATTACTTTTCAAAGTGGGTGGAGTCCAAGTCGATGGTTATAATTACAGAACATAAGACTTTCCAGTTCATCTGTAAAAACATCATATGCAAGTACGGACTACCTAGCACCCTATTTTTTTATAATGGAACACAATTTAAGAATACCTCCCTAGAAAAAAACTATAAAAGGGTCAGCATCAAGCAATTCTTCTTTTCTCCTGGCCGAGCCAAGCTAATGGCAAATGGAAGTAACAAACATAACGATTATGGATGGAATCAAGAAGAAGTTAGAGGATATAGAGGGATGATGGATCAAAGAAGTGTATTATGTCATGTGGGCCTACAGGACAACGAACGAAAATCCTACTGGGAAACCCCATTTATGCTTGCTTATGGCTCATAGGGTTCGGACCTATGACCCTAAAAAGAACAGTGAGGAGAGGAGGCTTGATTTGAATATCATAGAAGAAAGAAGAGAAGATTCTAAGGTTAGGCAAGATGCCTACCAGCAAAGAACAGCAAGGTTCTACAACAAAAGATTTAAGACTCAACCACTGAAAGTAGGAGACCTAGTGTTGAAAAAGACATGGCAGAAGCCTAATAATCTCCATCCAAATTATCACGGACCATATAAAGTGGTTGAAGAAAAGGTATCAGGGACATATCTATTGGAGAATCTAGAAGGAGAACCCTTCTCCAACCCATGGAATGTCGACCACCCTAAAAAGTATTACTAGTAAGATTTCAATTAAGTCAGTTTTCATTCAGTTTCATTGTACTACACATGTATGAAACCCAAATGAATGAAATTCAATGATAAAATATCAATGTGTTCTTTCATATGTTGTTTATTTATTTAAATGATTGTTGTTAGTATGTGTCAACTTGCCATAAACTACAAAACACCATTCGTGGCGAAGTCGGCTTAAGTAGCTTTCACTGATACGGCAACCTAGATGGGATCAACCTCGTCCATGGTTTGTCAATAAAATTGAAAGACATTAAATTTTAAACATTATTAATTTGGTGGATTAAATATCTTGGCCGAAGACGATATTGCATGGACGAGACGACACTCATCCATGCACTCTAAAAAATGACGAGAGAGGACTTATGTTATAACACTATGATTTATTGAATGCAAATTAAAAATCACTTAATTTTGGTTCATTATTAAGTATCATTAGTTTGGTGGATTAAATCTCTCGACCGAAGGTGATTGTGCATGGACGAGACAACATTCATCCATACACTCTCAATAATGACGAGAGAGGACTTAAGCTATAACACCATGATTTGGTGAATGCAAATTAAAAATAACTTAATTATGGTTCATTTTTAAAAATCATTATTTTGGTGGATTAAATCTCTTGATCTAAGACGATAGTACATGGATGAGATGACAATTATCCATACACTCTAAAAAATGACGAAAGAGGACTTATGCTATAACACCATGATTTGGTGAATGCAAATTAAAAATCACTTAATAGTGGTTCATTTATAAACATCATTAGTTTGGTGGATTAAAAACTCTCAGCCATAGCTGACAAAATTAGAAATTATGGTTCACACCAAGCAAGTATCAACAAAGTTGATGAAATCAGAGGAAAGATTTGAGAACATTAAGCAAGCAAGCACAGTATAGGTGAAAGTTCAAATTCCATTAGCATTATAGCATTAACAAGATTACAACATTACAACAAAATGATACATAAAAAAAGAAGATATAATGGGCTACACATAGGCTTCACAAAGTCAGAGATGCAGAACCCCATTACCACTGGCTGGGGCTAATCTGTCACCAACTGCTTGACTCTCCTCTTCAGTCTCAGTGTTTGTTATCTCGGAACCATCGCCATGAAGACGGAGGTCGTCCGTGTTCTTATTTATCTTTGTGATCTCGGGGAGATTAGTCTCTGTGATAGAATTAGGGTCCTCAACCTCGGACAAGGCCGTCTGCAGACGTTCATCACTGAAGTTGAGATCTGCGATGTCATCAGAGTAAAGATACCCAGTCTCAGCGTGCTTGAGGATAACCCATCGATCGACAATTTTGATGCCCCTCTCAAGATACTCAAAGACAAGATCCGCAAACTCTTCGGAGTCCTTGAATTCAGCTATACCTTGTTCCCTGGCAGCCTTAATAGCAGCATCAATATCAGATTGCCTTTTCTCGACCAAGGTCTTCAAGGTATTGGCATGACTCGTAATTATAATATCAATTTTGGTGTTGGCCTATTATAAAGCTGAGTTAGCAGTCTGTAGCTCGGCTTGGAGATTACTCTCCATCATGATAGCATCTCTTTGCTTTTGAATCAAGGGAATCTTTTGGTTGATCCAGTCTCCCATCCCATGCAAGGATACTATACCCTACAAAATATAAGAAGACAAATCAATACGAGGTTTTATCAAAGATGATAAACCGCTTTGAAATTTCTTAAAAAGATAACTGAACAGCTCTGTGGATGGAAAACTTGGTTAGTAACGCGATATCCATCGACTGAAGGAAATCAACTTTAGACATAATACAGTCAATGGCATCAATGGCCAATGACGCTGTCATCGGCTATCTTTAGCTACGATAGCCTGGCAGCAAGCATATTTTCAGAAGAGATGGGAATGGCTTGGTCCTGACGATCATGCTTCGAAGGACGAGTTATGGTAGTATTATCAACTCGGGTCCTCTTTTTCTTCCTAGCTTCATCAACTCAGCTGGGGCTACCTGCAGAAGACTTTTTGGTTACTGGAAGAGTTAGGGGTTTACTCATCTGCGCATGTTTGCCTACGAACTTGCTTAATCTTGGAGCCACCATTTCCCAAAGAGAGTTAAAAGTTACTTCCGGACGACTTGCTAATGATATAAATGGGAAGTTAGTTATATATATATGAGGAATATAAAGCTACACTTGACCAAGTTTACTACTTACACAACTCCTCCAAGGGGCCAATATCTAGACCTATCCGAGCTAGGTAGAATGGAGTCATTAGATGCTCAAAGTTGGCCAGACGACCCTTCTTACACTATTCCCAAATCTTATTAACCTTCTCATAAGCCTCAGGGTTCAAACCTGGGTCTAATTTGTACGATGTTGGGACTTTACCCCCACTTCGAGGGGTTCTAGGTTCAGAGGTCCCACAAGCTTGGGTGGGCCCAAACTCCCATGCCCCAGTAACAAAAAAGTAGTGAGGCTTCCAATTGTGGTTTGAGGTTTGGTAACTAACAGAAGTTTCTTCTCGAATTTCCTAGCTATGAGGTGGTAGAAACTAGGTTAGGTCTTTGGGGACGATGGTGTATAACCGGTAAGAAAAAGGTTTAGTTGAATGTCAGTATGGTGAACTATCCTCCAAAGTATGATGGAGCCAAGGAGGGCCCTCCAGGCATTCGGAGAAAGCTGAGACGGTGCAAGCCTGAGATGGGCCAAAATGGCACAGATTGTAGGATGGATGGGAAGACGAAAGCCGAGCTTAAATATTTGCTCATAAACTTAAATTTTTCCTTCTTTCATGTGAAAATCTCTCTCATCCTTATCAGGTTTTCTCATAGAAAGGGAAGAATCTATCCCATATAAGTGCCTCCAGACCAAGAGATCGGCCTCAGACGCTGTACCCTCATACTCCTCAGCCAATGATGTATCGACCTCACTCTCCTTACCACTACTTTCTTGAGTCTCGGATTGAGGATCATTCTAAGTCTGTGTATTACCCGGGTAACCACTGAGGAACCTTTCTACAAACTCGGCCCCAGTTGCAGCTGTCAGGGGAATTTCATCCACAGGGGGTGGAATTACCAGATTAGGCTTAAGAATCTGAACAGATTTAGAGTGATTTGAAGACTCAGCTCTCTGAGATGAAGATACATGGGAAGTGGACTCATCTACATCAGACCCCCTCAAAATGGGATGAAGAATAATTTATGGCCTCTTCGAAAGAATCAACATTCTCGGTCACCTCAGATGTCGACATAGGGTCGTCTGGAGATGAGGGTGACATAAATATGGATCACTTGGTTCAACAACTGGGGGATTATAGGGCTCAGAGACTTGAGGGTAGACGACAACCAAGGGGTGGATAAATAGGACGAAGGGGGAACTCCTCAACCTTACGCCTCTCGAACTTTTCAGACTCTATCCTCCTAATATTTTTGAAGAACTTATCTCTAATATTGGGAAATTCCTCGGCTAACTTATAAAGATGTCTTAAAATTAAAGGACGAGTTTTGACTAGAGTAAAAAACTTGGAAAAAGGGATAAACACTTTACAATATTGACTGAACATCAAACAAGGAATTGAAAGGCTTTTTGTCAAGAACTTCAAGAACAGTTTGAAGCTCACCGGAGAAGGTAATCGAAGTTTGCCTGAAAATATTTGGAAAAACTTGAAAAACCCTAAAAATCTATCAAGACACTATCTACCGCCTAGGGCGTCCTAAAAATGGGATGATCTCCTCCCTTAAAATACCCTCAAGCATGCCAAAAAATGCAAATTTCACAAGATATGAAAAAGGCAGCAATATGAAACTAGTTTTAAATGAAAAAGAAGGACTGAAATGAGAAAGAGAGGAAGGATACCTGGAAGAGTTAAATGATGGAAAGAAGAGAATGAAGGAGCAAGTCGTAGGAAGTGCAGAAGTTAGAGAGGGAAAACATGCGGGAGCTCTTGGAGAATATAAAGAGGAAAGATAAAATTTTGGGGTTTAAATACTAGGGCAATGATCAGGCACAATTCCCAAAATAAGTCATCATTTGAAGGCATAAAGCCCAATGCATTCAGTCGTTACACCAGACTTGGGTAAAATGCCACTAAACCAGAACTCTGGCATATGTCACCATCTTATATATCAAGAAGTATCCAGTCGATGCGTTAGAACACATATCATCAAGGGATAATGCCAATTGATATCCCCCATTCACCTCTTCAAATCGGTAACTGAGGGCTAGGGGTGATTGATATGACCAAATGTAACCTCATCTCAGGACAAGACCGCATCACTCCAAACATTCGAGCTTATGAACTAGCTCATGGGTCACCTCCAGGATGTATCCAAGAGAAGGTCGGCCTCGTATACGCAACCTCGACCATTAAATAGTCCAAGATCCCAAGAAGGATTCAGAGCAACAAAGGATGTCTCTCATCCTATGTCCCAGCTAATTGGCCAGCTTAGACAACTTCGACCGGAGCTCCTCATACTAAGACCTCTCTTGCTAGTTTCATGAGTAAGGTCAACCGCTCGATCAATAAGCTCATACTCAATTGTGGCTGAGACAGCTGGAGACGATACCATGAGTGGACAAGAAATATAACATACCCAGGTGATGTGTTCCAGGTGAGAAACTCAGTTATAACTAAAATTATTCCCCGCACGTGAGGGGGAATTCCATCATCACTACATACTTATGCATGGATACTTGTCGCTACCTGAGTGGATGCCTTCACCTGTGTACACCTTCAACATACTTGGGGTGTGTGTATTACACCCCCTAGGAACTATATAAGCCCATCATCTTCTTCATTGTAAAGGGGGGATTAATCAAAACCCTAGCTAAAACTCTGCTAAAACATACCCAAAAGAGAGAGGGAGAGAGAGATGGTGTTGTAATCAGGCCATTAGAGCCATATTTACTAGTGGAATTTACTCACACATACACAGTGGACGTAGGCTCTGGCTGAACCACTTAAATCTAGGTGTTCACCCTCTTCACCTCATCTCTTTCTTTGATAGCTAGCTGTGTGATTATTGTCATTATTGTATACATGTTAGAGCTTTATACATCCATGACCTAGTGATACCATTTTTGGTATCATCAAAACCCAAATGAACTACTGAATCAACATCCTAATCTAGGAATGAATAACTGAAGCGTCTACGCAAAGTCCTACAAGCCTCCACAAATGCTGCAGCTATGCATCCTTGGAATGAGTCCTCAAGCTTGGCGCCCGTGTGGTTGCACACCTAAAATGTTTTGAAAAATATTTTTTGATATGGGTCAGAGCCAAAAACCATTTGAAAAATATTTATCAAGTAATTAAGATACAGTAGTTAAATATGCATTAGCACTTCTCGTACTTAAGGGGGGGTGTCGCACTCTCTTGAGATATTACTCACCCCTCAACTATTGTGCACACCTAATGCTTACCTTTTAACCCAACCATCTATACTACCCTACCTAACTTGTCCTGTTACAAATCTTTCTAGCACCCTAAACTATCCCGAGTAACCATTCCCACTTTAATTGGTTATATAACATTCACGCTAGTTATATTTGAATAATGCATTCACACTTTGTATTTTTAACTTGTATATAATTATATACTCTATTATATACGTAAATTATACTACAACAATCACACATATGTCATGTATAATAACAATCCTCTTGAGAAATAACTCATTGGATGCTTGTCTCTGCAATGCTATCATTTCCCAAGTATACTCACTCTAACCCGGTTACCATAAGTCGGTTAACTCACACTAAAATAGGTAAATAAAATCACAAACGTAGTGGAGGTGGTCATATTTTCCCGAGAGTGACTCCGAATCATACCCAAAAATGTCTCTCCCCGAAAATAAATCACACAATAAAATACCGAACGATATGACCTCGGGACTATATTCTCCCAGCATTCACTAGCCAGGGAATTCACCCACATCATGCAACCTCCGATGATAGCACTAGAGGGGTATGTTTTCACATAAATATCATACACATCGATATTTATACACACACACACATACATACACACACACACACAGTGTCTCTATACCCGTATATACATATAAACACAAATTCGAATAAACTGTTCCTATCGCCCAAAGCACTCGCCTACCATCCTAAATCTATCCCACGACCCTTAAATCATTCAAGTTCTCATCATTTTAATAAATAACTTAACGCCACTCAATCAAATTACTCGAACTTACCAAACCATCACGTACATCACATATTTATGAATTTACCTCGCATAATTTGTTATTCAAGATTTCTTACATGTAGGAGGGTAGTGATACTGGGGTCTATGAGGAACTGGAAAGGGTGAGGCGTGATCCACTCCAATTGACGCCGCCTTCAAGGTTCTTAGGCACTTTTAGAACAACCTTTGGTAAAACCTTCCTTATCGGGTAATAATGGAACTCAAACTATAACCCATTCCCTACAAGGAGATGACCTTCATCACATTAATCGTAACTTTTACCAATAGAAACTCCTAAGAGTGATGGCTATCAGGGTGGAGTGAAAGAACTAAGCACTTAACACTTAGAGACAAAGAGAAGGGAGAGAACACTAATGGTCTGGGGGTGATTTGACATAGTAACGGTATGACTTGATTTATGATTCTTACTTGACCTTAACCAGGTGTCCAATTTATACTTGGGCACTAGGACTGAGTTGGCATCTTTGGGGCGCCAAAACTAAGGGGGGTTGGTGAGGGACAAGGTCTGTAATGTGCCTTATGTTCCTACCTGTGTGCAGCCGTCTGTCTTCTCTGCCAGGTGCCACCTAGTGCAAACCAAAATCAAAAATCAAATGTTTCTACACTTGAGGACAAAATATCTGGTTTGGTGAATATCATTTTAAAATGGTAACTTGTTATACAAACTTTGTAAAGTTGAGGAGGGGCCTATAAGACCATCTCCTCTAAAATCTTTGTAAACTTGAGGAGGGAGGTCTCAAGGACCACCTCCTCTAAAATAATTTTTCAAACTGTTCATTTCATGTGAGCAACCCTTGGTTCCTCACAACAATTGTAATTAAGTGTGGACTGTGTGTGGACTGCGTGACTACTAGGGTATGTTTATTAGTGTTCTCTCAATCTTAAAGTGTTAAGTGGTTGAGATTGCTCAACAAATCTTGTTCCTCAGCCACCAATCCAAAACTCCTCGGAGATTCCATCTTGCCTAGTTGAGCCCTGCCTGATCAACTAGGCTACCTATAATAGAAAATAACATGTTAGTACTTTGCTATTCATGTGAACGACAAAATCTTGGGGAAGAGGTCACTCTAAGTGAACCTCCTCACCAACTGGTTCTATTCTGTAGGGAATTCTAATTTCTAGGGACGAGGACCTCCTTGTAGTGGGATTCCTTAGCACACTTTATTTTTTGTGTTTTTTGAGTTATTTGGGATGAGTAACCTTTTCTAATGAGCTTCCTTGCCCAAATTCCAGATTGTGAATTGGGGAAACTTTGGAGCGAGGAGCCCTTTTCTGCTGGGCTTCCTCACCCAAGCTTAACTTGTGAACTTTGTATATGTTAGGGGCGAGAATCCCTTCTTGGTAGCCCTCCTCGCCAAACATTTGTCTTTTTGGATTTTTGGACACACTGAGGTGAGGAAACCTTCATGGTACCTCCTTGCCTATCTTTCAATTATGTGAGCTTCGGGACATTTGGGACGAGGAGCCCTTTCTAGGGCCCTCCTCACCCATTGTTCAATTCTATGGTTCATGAAGAACTTGGGGCGAGGAGCCCTTCCTGGGGACCTCCTCACTCAAGCTCTAATTATGTGAGCTTTAGGACATTTGGGCCGAGGAGCCTTTTTTGGGGCCCTCCTCGCCCAAGATTTAATTATGTGAGCTTTAGGACATTTGGGCCGAAGATCCCTTTCTGGGGCCCTCCTCTCCAAAGCTCTATTTCTATGAGCTTTACGACATTTGGGGCGAGGAGACCTTTCTGGGGCCCTCCTCGCCCAAGCTCTATTTCTATGAGCTTTAGAACATTTGGGGCTCGAAGCTCTTTCTGAGGACCTCTCGCTCAAGCTTTATTTCTGTGAGATCTGTGGAATTTGGGGTGAGGGGACCTTCCTGGGTCCCTCCTCGCCCAAGATCTTAAGATATCAAGTGTTTACCCCTCTACATTAGTCCCCACATATAAAAATCTATGTGTTGATCATACTAAAGGATTTTGTACGCAATGAATCATTTATGGCTTGGAATTTGAAACATCACTATTGCATTAATTAGGCATGTCACTTCATCCTACTTTTAGGGTCTCGAGGTGTCACGTGTCACTTGGGGAACACACATCTCATCATTGGAAAATATTTTGTCCCCTTTTTTATTGGCAATCTGCGCGTGTCATAATAGGTTAAAAAGGGCTTTTTAGCTCTCCTTTTTTTACCTTGTCATTTGTTTTTGAACTCAAGTTCTTTAGAGAGAGAGAGAGAGAGAGAGAGAAAAGGTTAAAATCCTCCATTGCCATTTTCGTGTTTTTCTTGCCTTTACTCACTAAAATGGCTTCCTTATCTTCCCAAAACACCACCTCCACCGTCGCCACTGCTACTAGTGAGGTATTGGTGGGTGCAATACCCATTTCTACCACAATTTCCACTGTCTTGGACACCGAAGCCACCAATATGACGTTGGAGGTTTTATGCCCTGTGTCTGACACTTTTCAACCTTCATATGTTGAGGTTCCACCTTTGGGGGTCTCCTCATCTACTGCTGTGTTGGCGACAAGGGCTTCCTCGCCTATGGGGATTTCTTCAAGGAAGGGTTCCTCATCTAGGGCTTTCTCATCCAGGGAAACTTTCACCACTGGACCTCCTTGCCTACTGGGGTGTCTATAAACATTGGGGCTTCCTCTCCCATGGGGATTTATGCAAGGAGGGGTTCCTCGGTTGTCAGGGTCACAGGGGCCTCCTCGTCCAGAGGACCCCTCGCCACTGGGACCTCCTCGCCTGATGGGGTTTCTGCAACCACTGGGGCCTCTTTGTCCATGGGCCTCCTTGCCACGAGGACTACTTCCTTCTCCTTGCCTATTATCCATTCCAAGTCTCAAAGGGAATATCTTACTGCTCGTCAAAAGCGAGATTTTGGGCTTTATCGTCCGGCGCCCTATTTTGGCGGGGAGGACACTTTTATGACTTATCTTGCAAATTTTGAGTAGGATTTTGTGGACAAGATCAACGAGCGACCCCAAGTGGGTCTAGGTGAGTCCTCTAACCTTCCTATTATTATTCTTGATTCAATACTTAGGGAACGAGTAGACAAGGGTGATTTTCCCTATTTTAATATTGAGGTTAAGGCATGTGGGGGCGCTACAGAAGAATGGGATCTCTGGGTGGATCATATCTTATCCACTCCCGTACACATAGCTGTTCTTGAGAGCTTGGTATTCTGACCGCTATTAACAGTCTCAAAGATTGCTCAATTTCCAAACAAGAGCGAGCTTTTACTCTGTTGACATCTCATTGGAGTAGGGATTTCGACACCTTTGTTACTGGTTTGGGTGAGTTTACTATTACTTTGGAAGATATTTGTGAGCTACTCACTCTCCCCTATTTAAGCAATCATATCCTTACTGATGGCTTTGAGGATGAGTATGAGGAACATATGGTGGGCGAGCTCCACTCCATTTGGGTGAGTGCTCGAAGTATGTAGCTATCAATTTGATTGGTACCACCAAACACTCTTTCACTAAATGTTAGTGGTATTGGTATAAGGATTTCATGCAGCTTTCCAAGGGGGAGAGCTCGAGTAGAGCCTTGAAGAGTCGAGAAGGCCTAAAAATTAACTCCCCCTCACACGTCGCAGCATTTTTTTTATCACTTTTCTGAGTAGATTCCTTCTCCCTGGGAGGCCATATGACTCTCCCCATGAGCATTTGTTCAAGATTTTTGTAAGGCTTTCTCGAGGGACGGCGGTCCCCCTGCAGATTTAACTCTGGCGTCTTTGTACACTTGGTTAGATAGGGCTCATGTGGACGTTAAATTATCTTATGGTTGTTATGACGCCATCAATTTTTCCAACACTTTTATCATTATATCATTCTTATTTGAGAGATTTCCCAACTTTTTCCCAGAGTCTAGGTCTTGCCACAACGGAGCTACTCGTGCTGCAAGATGGCACAAGAAGACTCCTAAGACTTATCTAGGGTATTTGATAGACAACATCTATGAATTTTCTTTCAGGCCCTACTGCAAGACTATTGGATGTATTTTTCTTGGCATTCCTTCTCAGCTACTGGGGGCACTTTCTATTGCCCTGTTGATGTGAAGTCTGTTCCTACCTGTCCCCATATTTCTGTGGTCATTACGCTTATTCCTTTCACTTTGCATTCCATAACTGACTTGGGTCAAGGTGTGGAGTTCTACCACTCTGAGAGAGTGAGGAAGTTTGGTTATGACCAGGGGGTTCATACCCCTATTTATCCTTCAAGCACCTCCCCTTCTGAGATATACCTTAAGGTTTTTTCCAAATTCACATTTGAAGGAGTGGTTGATAGGGTTAGTCACCTGGGAAATTTATTTATACCTTCGCGAGATTACCTGCCCTCCTTCACTCGCTCATGGTTCACCCTTTGGCAGAAGAAGGTTCTATTGACCCAGAACTATGTGAAGGATGTCCCTCATGAGACTATTTATATGAAGATTACTAACAATGATAGGTATTTGTGTAAGAGGACCCAAAGGTCAATGTGGCACGAGTACCATTCCTAAGACTCCTCTGAAGCAGATCACTCCAATCTTAGTGAGGCCTCTTCTCGATGAGTCTATTTATTCCAAGAAACCTAAGTCTCAAACTTGTAGGCCTAAGTCGAGGGGTAAGTCAAGAGCTGCTACATCCAAGAGGAAGCATCCTAACGTGGATGTTCTAGTTTCATACCAACCATCACTACCCCTGTTACCACTTTTATTTCCACTATTGCCACTACTGGTCCTACTCTCCCCCCCCCCCCCCCCCCCCCACCAGTAAGAACCAAGGTGAGTAGGAAGAAGAAGAATAAGACTAGTATCGGGACCTCAGCTCCTTCTTCTAGACCCGACCAGGGGTCTAACACTGATGACCTTCAAGTAGAGGAGACGTATAGGACTGTGCAAGAGTAAGCCTATGAGGCCCTTGGGTTATCTACTAAGGGAGTTGTTGTTACTTCCATTCCCATAGGTGAAGGTACTAAAACTCATTCCCTTTTACTTTGCGAAGCTAACTTTCATGGGGTCTCACTTGCTGGTTCCCCTTATCTATCATTTGAAGAAGAACCAATCGATTATAGAAGCACTCCCTCCTATGATGATAACAGTTCTTCTTCGAATGAGATGAGAGTCACTGACCCTTATGATGATCATCACTTTAATGCTTCTTGTTTGTTACTAGTTTTGGAGGAGTCTTCTGGTCAGGGAGCCTTGATAGGGTCCCCTTCTGCCTCTAGTCCTACTACCGAGCAGCTATCATACAGGCAGACCGCTCGCACTACCGCTGTAAGTATCTTTCGTAACTTCTCTATTATTGTTTTACTATCTCTATTCATATACATAATTCAGATATGACTTGTCTATGTCTTTATGGTATTTGCAGAGTGTCTCTATCGCATCGAGTGATCCGGCGCCTTCACCTCCTTCCCGGGGGGCTTTTGCAAAGGCCAGGAATTCCATGATGGCATCATCTTTGGGCCTATCAAAGGAGGTTTGTCACTTCCCTCTACCCATTCATTACTTCCTTTATTATTATTATTATTATTATTATTATTATTATTATTATTATTATTATTATTATTATTATTATTATTATTATTATTATTATTATTATTTTTTTTTTTTTTACTAATATTTTCTCTGCTCTTTTTAACTTTAGCATCTCTCTACTGTGTTCCCGATGTCGGTGAGGACTTCTTCTATGTCTTCTTCTTCAGTTCAAGTAAGCATTAGCTCCCTTGAGTCTTTTACCTTTTACTCGCCAAAGTTTGAAATATATCTTTAGAATTCAACTTGTCTTGTGTATGCAGATGACTGTTTCTCTTTGTCATCTTTCCTCACCTCCCCCTTCCTTTGTGGTGAGAGGCTTCTCTGCCCGGCTACTTGAGGTACTCTTAACTTATCTTCTTCATTGACTCTGTTTGTTTCACAACATTCTCTATACCCATGGTTATATTATCTTTATTTTCTTATTTATATAGGGATCTTCTACAAGTGACCCTTCTTCTGCTAAGGGAGCAGCACCATCCTCAGGAGGCACTGCTCCCAGTATATTGCCTTCAGGGAGGATTCCTATCTATCGGGTTTTTGTGGCCACAGACCCTAGGCCTCTCATCCAGCATATACCATCCGGGACCATTTTCACCATTGCGTCTAGTGAACCTGTCATACATGTTAGCTCCACCTCTCAAGTATTGCTTATTCCTGTAAAAAATCATTTTTTTTCTTTCTTTATGTTTAGTTTCCTGAGGGTTTTCTCTATAACCAGTCCGTTGCACCCGGCGCTACTGTCCCACCGATCATCTTCCCTCCTTCCACTTTAGAGGGGCTTCAGGTGCGCCTATATGGAGTCTTTCATTGTCTTCAATTCATGCTCTTAAACCATTGGGGTTTCATTTTCATATTATATTTTATGTTCATTTTATATTATATTCTAGTTGGTTGGTGACACCACCCCACCTGTTTCTTCGATTCCCCCTTTAGTAGTCCCTGCTACTTCTAGGGAAGCCCTTAAGGTTGCACCTGTTTCAGCCAACCTGGCCAGAGTCCCCTTGTCTGAGGGGCTTGTCCCTAGTTCCACGGGACCAGTCTCAGCGGTATACTCAATCTTTGCAAACTCTATTTGCTATCTTGATTACACATCTGTGCATGTTACACCTTCTTTTTTTAAACATAATTTGTAGATGTGGTTCGTTTACTTGTGGGATTTACATTTGAACTTCCAAATGAGTAGTCCACCAGTTTCTGTGCTTAAGGAGACTTTGGTCACCCCTCTGATTAGTACCACCCCTGCTCTGACTATTGAGGAGTCTCTGGAAGGGATCTCAATTGAGAAATCCCAATTAAATAATTAATCTATTTGGATCTTTGAGCTTACGTTCTCTATGTAAATACTTCCTGGCATTTACCTGTTTCCCTATTTTCAAGTTAGCACAGCGGTTGTTCCTTTGGCTGTGGAACAACCAAGGGAAGCTACTGTGAGTCGGGTATTATAATGTAATACCTTACTCTATCTTTATATCCCCTTTTCTTCTTGGTTTTACTGTGCAAGTGGGCTCACCTTCATAATCCTACTTCCTTGTTTTCAGGTCAGTGAAGTGGCTTTCCCCAGTCCTACGGGACCAACTATGAGTACTATACTATGCACTCTCCCAGTATTAAAATGTTATACCTGAGTTCTTTTTGTCTATTTAAGTTAGCACCTTTATTTTCTTTTTATTTTTAGGAAAAGAAGATACTAACATTTGCATTTTCTCTATTAGGCTGGTACTCAAGACTATATGGTGCCCCCTCGCTTTGATGACAGCATATTGACCCCCCAAGGCTTTGGGGTAGGACTTCAATGACCTTTGTTTCGATTCGAATGTGAATGACCATCTCCTACTACTTTTCTTATCTACGACTTATCCCTTATTACTTTCCATTCTACAGGATCCAGTTGATGAGCCAAGTGAGACCACTAGGGAGGCTAACCAAAGTTTCGAGGCGACTGGTGGTGCTGGCTTCGACGAGGATTCCTTTATGCCTCTCTTAGAGCTCGAGTCTCATAACAATGGTTACGATGACATAGAGGTGGAGGCTCCTGGTGCTTTTATGAGTGCGCTACGGTGTTTAGACTTTCCCTCCCAATTCCATGCTCAGGAACGGGAGGTTTTGGAGCTTCTTCTGGAGCACCATCCTGAGACGTTCACCTCCCAGAGCGTCCTCAGTATTGATATCCTTACAGTCTTCAATTTGAATACCTTAGATATCCATATTCATGAGTTCCTGTCTACCCCTCCCACTGATGTGACTGCTCAGAGGGTCTCGCTATTTCTCTAGGCTCTTCATGATCTTTAGCGTTTCAATCATCTCCAGCTGGATTGGATTGAAGTTTTAGTTCATCATTTTCTCGACACCACCTTTAGAAAGACGATGAAGACTCATACTTCTCGTTAGACTAGGGAGCAGCAGCGTCAGGTTGAGGCTGCTTGGATTCAGACTCATATTCAATTCCTATTGGCTAAGCTGGCCAAGCTTGAGGCGAGTACTACTGAGGATGAGGCTCGGATATCTAGGTTAGAGGAGCAGCTCGTTAAGGAGGCTAGTCAATCTTACGCACACTTCCACACCTTCCAGAATCTATTTTTCATGTTATCTAGTGGATAGATAGTTTGGTTGTCTAAACTTCTTTTTGTATACTTTTTCACATGTAAAGGACTTCACCATTATTAATGAAAAAGTATTTTTGCTGATTTCTATCACTATGCTCATTTGCTTATATATCAACCTTGGTATCTTCTTACTATGGCTTGTACTAATATCTCCTCTAGCTATGTGGTATTTACATTTTTTTTACATGAGCAAGTAACATTTTTAGAACTATCCCCTCTGAGTGTGGAATACTTGCATTTTTTATGTGCAAGTAAACATTTTTAGAATTGTCCCCTCTAACTATGGGATACTTGCATTTTATCTATGCAAGTAAACATTTTTAGAACTGTCCCATCTAATTGTGGGATACTTGCATTTTTTTATCTGGGCAAGTAACCTTTTTAGAATTATCCCCTCTAACTGTGGGGTACTTAAATTTTTTATTTAGGCAAGTAACAAAGCTAGAACTATCCCCTCTAATTGTGTGGTACTTGCATTTTATCTGGAGAAGTAAACATTTTTAGAACTATCCCCTCTAACTATGGGCTATTTGCATTTTTTATCTGGCAAGTAATATTTTTACAACTATCCCCTCTAACTGTGGGGTACTTGCATTTTATCTGGGCAAGTAAACATTTTTAGAACTGTCCCCTCAAACGGTGGGGTAATTGTATTTTATCTAGGCAAGTAACATTTTTAGAACTTTCCCCTCTAACTGTGGGGTACTTTCATTTTATCTAGGCAAGTAAACATTTTTAGAATTGTCCCCTCTTATTGTGGGGTACTTGCATTTTTTTTGGGCAAGTAACATTTTTAGAACTGTCCCCTCTAACTCTGGGGTACTTGCATTTTATCTGGGCAAGTAACATTTTTAGAACTGTCCCCTCTAACTGTGGGGTACCTGCATTTTTTCTGGGCAAGTAACATTTTTTTTAGAACTATCTCCTCTAATTGTGGGATACTTGCATTTTATCTGGGCAAGTAATCATTTCTTAGGGAATAAGCTGGGCTATAAAGGGTTAACTCTTCTCCTTCCCTTAAATCCCCTTTCTTCTTTTGAGAAATTAGAGCAGAGGAGTGTAAGTCCCCTTTGCTCTATTCTTTATATGAGTTGGTGAGATAAGGCTTTTTTTAGAACAAAAGCTAAGGCTTTCTCTAAAAAAAAGTTTTCTATGTATTTTTTTATTATCATGACTTGGAGGACATCCTCTGGCTGGTCAGGTGACAAGATTGCAAATCATTTATCTAATATACTTAGAGAGACTTTGCTGAGTATACTTTTTTATCAGGACGGATATACCCCCTCCCCCCAAATTGTAGTGAGAAAAGTTCTCTTTATCTAGGACTCTCTTCTAGTCTAGTAGAGAGAGTTAAAAGAAAAAAAATGTGTGTGTGTGTGTGTGTGTGTGTGTATATATATTTATACATATATTCTGGTTTATCTATCTTATGCCATAAGAAAAAGAATGAGAATCATCATGCAATGATCAAAGAGAATTGCTATTCATTTATATTCATTGTCTGTCTCATTTACCATACTCTATTGCTCTTATCATTTTATAAAAAAGAACTTGTCTAGCACTAGAGCAAGTTGTTCAAACCTTTCAATAGAAATAAAAGATTTTCCTTTAATAATATTAAGCATTATACCTCTTCATCCACTTTTAGTTGATAGACTGTAGGCAATCACTCTTTGGCTCTGAAATATGGAAATAACCCTACTTGTCTACCCTTCTAACGACAAAGGGACCTTCCTAGTTGGGTTTGAATTTTGATGATGACATGTTACGAAGATGGTGAGTGGATGCTCGCAAGAATAAGTCTCCCACCTAGAACTCCCTGGGCTTGACCAAGTTTTCGTAGGCTATGGACAGTTGTTGGGTGTAGATTTTGAAGTTCTCCTCCGTCTTGTCTCTATGCTCGTCCAATGCCTCCAGTTGCACAAGATGTGGGTCAAGTATGAGTCAATTTTTGAGAGAAACTCCAGCTAAGGGTACTACCAACTCATTTGTTAGGACAGTTCCGGTCCCATATACTAGAGAGAATGGGATGAACACTGTCATTTTTCTTTTTGGAGTACAATAAGCCCATAGCACCATGTGAAACTTCACATCCCATTTTCCTGGCATGTCCTCCAGCATTTTCTTCAATATATTTATCAGGGTCTTACTGGTAGCTTCATCTTGGTCATTAACCTTGGGGTAGGAGATGGTTGAGCTGTTGTGCACAATTTTATACTTGCCTGTGAGGAGGGGCACCTCCTTGTATACGAACTTCTTCCCATTATCTGTTAGAATAACCTTTGGTATACCAAACCTACATATGATATACTCTTTTATAAATTGGGTTACCACTTGGTAAGTCACCCTTCTTAGATAATTGGCTTATGCCCATGTGGTATACATTTTTATAGCCATAATGATAAAAGTTTTGCCATGAGAGGCTGGGATGATGTTTCAAACAAGTCAAATGCCCATGTGTGGAAGGGATAGGGAGCTGCGAGGCTTTGCAAGCAGAGGGAAGGAGCACGTATCTTGTTTCCATGTACTTGACATGCTTTGCACTTCTTCATATATCTAATGGAGTCATCCTCTATGGTCGACCAATAGTACCCCAGCATCATCAGCTGATCATACAGTTTGGCACCCCCATATGGGAGGGATCATGAGCTTCTTTCAGCACCCCCTCTATGTATTCTTTATCGATGCATCTCAAGGCTTTCTCATTGTACCCTTTTTTATAAATATCTCATTCCACCAAGTAAAAGTGGCCTATCCTTTTTTTCAGATACATTTCATTCGCCCTCTATGAGGGAAGTTCTCCATCTCTCAGATATGCTATATATGGTTATCTCCAATATTTGAAGGCTTCCACAAAGTTGGCTTCCCCTGGGTGGTCAAAATGGGCTTGGCATTTTAGGCAGCTTTATTACAGGCAAGAAGCTTCTACACTCATGGTGGGCCAATAGTACCCACCCCATTACAACCGTCGATACAGAGGAATATCCGTGTCTCCACAATGCTTTTGGTGCATTTCTGTCAACCTTTCCTTAGCTTCTTGATCTCCAACACATCTTGCTAGAAATCCTTTGAGACTCTTGAAATAGAGTGTTCCCTACCGCATGTTATAGTTAGCTAACTCCAACATCTTCATTATCCCTTCTCTGGTTTCGAGTTTCTTCACCACTTGGTGCCTCCAATCTTCTAGCTCATTGCTTGGGAACAAGGATTTTAGTGTAGTGGGCATTGTTCTTCGTCGTACTATGATTATTTCTTCCGACTCATCCATGTCTATCTTTTGTGATATCGTGGCTAGTGCATCGGGATGCCTATTCATTGTTCTTGCATGTCTCTCCATGGTTACTTTCAAGAATTGTCCCACCAACCTCTGGATGATGTACCAATAGGGTGATAAATTAGCATGCTTGAGGGAGAACTCCACATTGACCTGTTTTACTACCAAGTTGGAGTCCCCCCATATGCGCAACACCATGGTCCCTCTTCTGAGTGCCTCTAACACCCCCAAATGAGGGCCTCATACTCATCCTTGTTGTTTGGGCGTTTAAAGTCCAACTTGAAATAGAGAGTGATCTTGTCCTTCCTATTTGATAATATAATACCAGCACCCCATGTTCTTTGAGCCCTGGAGCCATTAAACTCCATCGACCATTTTTCCATTTCTTCTACCATGCATGCTTGAAAGTTCTCTCCGGTAGCTCCTCACTAGGTGGCTCGAAATTCCCACTTGGAAAATGGGTAAGCAGATATGCTACTGCTTGGATTTTAATGGCCTTCGGCTCTATTCATTTCAAATCATATTCTTATAAGATCAAAAACCACCTTGCTACTCGTCCCACAAATAGTGTCCGTGCGAGGAATTACTTGATGGGTTCACACTTAGTGATTATATGAACTGTGAAATCTTACAAATAGTGTCTCAACTTCTGGGCAACAAAAACTAAGGCTAGATAATGCCTCTCTACATTAGTGTATCTAGACTCTGTACTTGAGATCACCCTTAAGAGGTAGTAAATCGTCTTTTCTACTCCTTCCTTTTCTTAGGCTAGCAATGCTCCTATGGACCTCTCTGTTGAAGTAAGTTAGAGCAATGCTCCTATGGACCTCTCTGATGGAATCATTGTGGAGGGGGAGGATAGAATCTCCTTGATTTTCTCAAAGGCCTTCTTCTACTCATCTCCCCAAATCCACATGGCTTTGTCTTTCATAAGGGGTGTGAATGGGTGAGTCACCTCTACGAGTGCGGGTATGAACCGCCTCAGGTAGGATACCTTTCCTAGGAAGCTCTAAAGGTATCTCTGACTCTTGGGGGGGAGGGGGCATCATCATTATGGCTTTTATTTTTTCTGCATCTACTTACACCCCTTCCTGTTCATTACAAACCCTAGAAACTTTCCTGAGGTGACCCCAAAGGCACACTTGGAAGGGTTCATTCACATCTTATACCTGTGGAACCTCTCAAACGCCTTCCTGAGGTCTTGTATATGCTTTCTTTCTTTTTTGGATTTCACCACTAGGTCATCCACATAAAACTCTAATATGTCATGACATAGGTCATAAAAAATTATCATCATGGTTCTCTGGTATGTGTCCCTAGTATTCTTCAGTCCAAATGGCATGACCATATAGTGGAAGTTTCCTAGGGGTGTGCGGAAGGTAGTCTTTTTCGCATCTACCAGATCCACTTAATCTAGTTGTAGCCAACGTACCCATCGATGAAACTATACATCTCATGTCATGCGGTAGTGTTGACTAAGCTATCTATGCTCGGCAGAGGAAATTCATCTTTGGGATGTGCCCTATTCAAGTCGCAAAAATCTACGCAAATCCTGATTTGGCCCTTGTCTTTTTTCACTACTGGCACTATGCTAGAAATCCATACGGGATGCTGAATGGGCTTGATGAATCCTACCACCTATAACTTTTCCACCTCAGCTTTTATCTTCAAGTTAAGGTCTTCCTTGTAAGTGTGAGTGGCTTGTCTCACTGGAATTGCTTTGGGAAAACGTTAGGCATTTGTGTATACTTCCAAGCGAAGACATTGGTGAACTCCTTGAGCAAGACAATGAGCTATTCTTTCTTATTTGGTCCCAGACTCTTGGATATTAGGATGCGTCTACTTTCACCTCCTTCTTTCCTAGATTGATCTCCTTTAACTCCTGTAGTTACTCTCTGGGTCCATCCTGCATGCATACTGGAGTTTCCTCTAGCTCCTCAATATGCTCAACTATATGTGACTCATTAATAACAAAACATTCTAGTGCCGAGTCGATGCTCTCATCCCAAAACAATGCCCACGCAGACCACTATAAGCGGTAGATAACCTTTCCATCGGGCAAAACCACTTTTTTACAAGTTTGGGGATGTTTAGCTACTTCCTCCACCTTCTTCTTCCCTTTGGCCATCTGGGGAATTACCCTTTCCCCCAAGCGATCATGAACAAATTTCTTTGGTAGATCAACTCCCCCTACCACTTCCTTTCCTTCTAGTTTTCTTACAGAATTTCTTCTTTCCTTATCTAGTTCGGTATAAAAAGATACATCTACTAGATGGGCCTCCTCGATGGATAAATTCTTCTAATTCAGTTTGATGATTATCTACGTGCCTTTAATGTTAGCCTTTACACACTGGTCGTAGGTAGAAGTAATTATGCCATGGGTATGCATCCATACCCTCCCGATGAGTAGCTGGTAACTGGTAGTGGCATTGACAACATGGAGTTTGATGTGGGAAGTGAAACTCTCCAACTTAATTCCCATATTCACGTATCGAATGGATTGCATTTTGTCACTATCAAATCCAGAGATCACTAGTGGCACTGGCACCACCTTCTCTTGTTCAATTCCTGTCTCATACGATGTATTGATTGGCAAAATGTTAATAGATGTTCCTCCATTCAATAATGCCTTTGGAAATGAGATCCCACTGATCACAGATGTAACATACAAGGGGCGATTATGAAAATAAGGACCTGCCTATCTTCCTCTGAAAATACTACTTCAAAAGTATATCTCTTAATCAGCCTTCCAATTAGCCCTTGCCAATTTAATAAGGGGTCTCCTCGCTATTGTACCTCCTCCAAAACTTTTCTTTTTATGAGAACCCTTGTGTCATATTTCACTCCTATTTGATCAAAGAACCACTTGAACTTGGGGCACTTCGCTCTGGCTTCACGCTCAGAGTCTAAGTCTACTTCATATGTCTGGGCATTATAAACATATTCTTCCTCGAATGACCCTCTTCATCTAAGGTAAGAATGACATCCACCTGGCGCTCTAAGAGGTCTACCTGCTTGAATTCCTTCCCTTCCTCATCTTCTTGGTTTGGGGTGAAGAACCATTCCTCGTGCTTTCTTTCTAGATCAATTTGGTCCTTGCTGCTCAAAGTTAGTTTCTCCAACTCTTCAGATATCTCATCACCATTTTCCCACTCTATTATCTCTTCAACTTCTTCTTCATCATATTCTATTACCATATTGGCAGTGCCAAAGTGATGTGCTAGAAGTGGGTTTTCATTAACATCCATTGGGGGTATCTGTATGGTACCTTTGGACACTTGATCGCCAATAATCCTTCTCAAGTAATCATAATCTTGAGTAGAGTGTTGTCCGCTGCTGTTAGAGTTTCTCCATTTAGGTGAGGGGGACCTGCTACCCCCTCCCGTACCAATGTACAATAATAATCCATATCCTCTGCTACACTGTAAGGTAACGGTGGTGGAGCATTTTCTCCAAACTTTCTCTTATTGCCAAGGCTGTTGTTCTTGGTTTTGGAACCTCCCTTCTTACCTTCGGGATTTTCATCCACATAGTTAACTGCCCGTCTCCTCGAGACGTGAAATCTTCCAAAAGTAAGTGTTACTGTTTCCTCCAACCTGAGGTCCTTGGTTTGACTATCATGGCTATGTTGCTCGCAACCTTGTTGAATTCTTGAAAGGTTCCATCTCTAGTCTAATTGACTAGATGGAGTTTGTATTACTCTAGGAGCCCTTCAACACAAATTTGAAGTAGTTTTGCCTCTTCCACCTCCTCATGGATATCAAGTGCTCTCTCGAGAAGCGCTTAATATATTGCACCAACTCCTCCCCAGGCTTTTGCACCTCTTGTGCCAAGTGTCTTAACGTGAACTCATATTCCATCACAAAGAAATTTTGGAGAAATTATCTATCCATTTCCTCCTAGAGAGGGATGATGTTGGGTGCCAAATGGGAGTACCATGTGTAGGCCTTCCTTGTTAGGGTCTTGGAGAAATCCATCAACCTACGGTTTTTTTCATTCGCATGCACTCCCAAGTATTCAACAAAGCTTTTCACATGCTCTCTTGGGTTCTCTCCTTTGCCACTGAACTTGATAAATTTTGGTGGGGCATACCCTCCTAGGTATGGTTTCTCATTCACTTCCTATGGGTAGGGGTCTTGCAAATACTCATACAAGTGAGAGGCCTCCTTCTGAGAGGAGGAGAGAAACTTCCTCACCTCCTCCATAGTAACAACCTTGGAGGGGGATTCATCTACACCCACACCCTTTGTTGCTGGTGAACTGGACAGTGTCGGGACATGCTTTGGCATCACTTTTTGAGGTGGAGTTATTTATATCGGAGAGGTCACCAGAGTGGTCGCTCCTCCAGAGAGGGTTGTTGTTGGTGTTATGCATCCTTGGCCCAAACTTGATAGGTCTACATTATTTTGTTTCAAGAAATCAAAGAACATTCTATAAGGCTCAAACCTGTCATCGGAGCTGCCGTCGGTGAATCGGTCTACCCTACTTAAGCGGCAGATGTCCTTGCTCTGATCACCACAACATCTACATGAGTGGTCTAGTCACTCTGAGTCCCATTCCCAGGTGGAATTTCATTAAAAACTAGATGCTTAGGAATTTTCAAACCTTCTTTGTCCATAGAAGCGAGAATACCTCCCCAGCGAAACCACCAAATGTAGGTGGGTAGTGAGACTCGGATTTATAAAGAACTAGAAACGGTGAGGCATGACCCACTCTAATGGATGCTTCCTTCAAGGTTCTCAGGCACTTCTAGAATAGCCTCTAGTAAAACCTTCCTTATCTGGTAACAATGGAACTCAAACTATAGCCCACTCCCTACAAGGAGATGACCCTCACCATAATAATAGTAACTTTTTCCAAGAGAAACTCTTGAGAGTGATGGTTGTCAGGGTGGAGTGAAGGAACAAAGCACTTAACACTTAGAGAGAAAGAATAGTGAGAGAACATTAGTGGTCTGGGATGATTTTGACAGAGTAACGGTATGACTTGAGTTATGATTCTGACTTGACCTTACCCAGGGGTCCTATTAATACTTGGGCACTAGGGCTGAGTTCGCATTTTTTGGGCGCTAAAATTGAGGGGGTTGGTGAGGGACAAGGTCTGCAATGTAACTTTTGTCCCTACCTGTGTGCAGCCGCCTATCTCCCCTAACCGGTGCCACCTAGTGCAAACCAAAATCAAGAAGAAAATTTGTCTGCGCTTGAGGACAAAATATCTGATTTGGTGAATATCATTTTAAAATGGTAACTTGTTGTACAAACTTTGGAAACTTGAGGAGGGGCCTCTAGGACCACCTCCTCTATAATCTTTGTAAACTTAAGGAGGAATGTCTCAAGGACCACCTCCTCTAAAATCAATTTTCAAACTATTCATGTCTTGTGAGCAACCCATGGTTCCTCACAACAATTGTGATTAAGTGTGGAATATGTGAGGACTGGGTGACTACTATGGTCTATTTACTAGTGTTCTCTCAATCTTAAAGTGTTAATTAGTTAAGCTTTATCAATAAACCTTGTTCCTTAGCCACCAAGACAAAACTCCTAGGAGATCCCATCTTTCCTAGTTGAGCCCTGCCTTCTCAACTAGGTAACCCGTAATAGAAAATAACATGTTAGTACTTTGCTATTCATGTGAACAACAAATCTTGGGGAAGAGGTCACTCTAAGTGAACCTCCTCACCCATTGGTTCTATTTTGTAGGGAATTCTAATTTATGGGTACGAGGAGCTCCTTGTAGTGGGCTTCTTCAGGAAACTTTATTTTTTGTGTTTTCTAAGTTATTTGGGATGAGGAACCTAATCTAATGAGCTTCCCCATCCAAATTCCAAATTGTGAATTCTGGGAACTTTGGGGCGAGGATCCCTTTCTAGTGGGCTTCCTTGCCCAAGATTAACTTGTGAACTTTGTATAATTTGGGGGCGAGAAGCCCTTCTGGGTATCCCTCCTCGCCAAACATTTGTGTTTTTGGATTTTTGGACACACTGAGGTGAGGAGCCCTTCATGGGACCTCCTTGCCTATCTTTCAGTTATGTGAGATTTGGGACATTTGGGACGAGGATCCCTTTTTGGGGTCCTCCTCACCCATTGTTCATTTCTATGGTTCTTGAGGAACTTGGGGCGAGGAGACCTTTCTGGGGCCCTCCACACTCAAACTCTATTTTTGTGACTAAATCCTAGGGTCGTTAGAATGACATACTAGCTTTGTTCGAACGATAAAGTCACATCATTTGAACGAGATTTTAACTAGGTTCTTCCGATATTAATGAAAACAGTGCAGAAACTCAGATGGACATAGTGCAGAAACCCATATTTTTCTTCTACAAATCCAACCCAAAACCATTGTACATGATATTATACATTCACCCAACTATATAGAACATAAAAGAAATATTCTTAGATGCTTCTAACATTAAATAATCATCCTACTAAATACAATCACCTAATTAGTCCATTAAAATGGGTTTAGATGATAAACACCTCAAATAACTCGAGATTTGATTCAATGTCCCAAATAATCATGATTAATCTATGAATCTCTATCAAGGTTCAAATTCCAGCCATAATGATTCATTCAAAAACATCAAATATTCAATTACTCTACAAGTTATGGGACAATTTCTCAAAAAACCCTTTTTACATCTGAAACCACTCCCAAAAATGGTTTTGTTCTACACCTACTATGATATGAACATGAGTTTTTTCAATTTAAAATAGAAACAAGTTAATAAATTGTCTTTCTAGATTTGTAGGGTTTGAATACGCATTGTAAAAGACATATTTGACAATGGCAAACCAAATATCTCCTTGAATTTGGCTCCTAAAGCTCCCTACTTCTCTTCCTTTTCTCTTCTCTTAATATTTAGGGTTTAGAATCTGAGTTTTGGATTCCTCTAACTCTTAGATTTAGGTTTACTATCTCCAATCCCTAATTTAGGCTAACGGGCTATGTCCAAATGATCCAAATGCCCCCATGTGGGTCCAGTTATGTCTAAAAAGACCTCGAGACCCAATTACCACCCCCGGGTACACTATTTTGACTATATCGACCCACACAAAACCAAATATGACCTCGAAATTACCATGCAAGTCACTCTACATAATTCCCCCATCTCGATCTCATATAGTCTACACTCGATTCCCAGTTGAGATATAACATTGTCACATCACTATCACTCACTATGACGTAAAGTAACTCTTTACTACTCACTTAGTAATTATATTATAGAAATATTAATCATTATCTCTCCCGATTATAATAAACATATAATAATTAATTCAATTAAATTACGTCATTCATGTAATTTAAAATAATCGTATTAAATAAATTTTAAATACTCAGAAATGCGGGATGTTGCATTACCCCTCTTAAACACTCGTAACCAGAATCCATGTCCACTGTCCTTTAAACATGGTCAAATAACTATTTGTAATATTCCCAAAAGTCCGGCAATACCCTAGAGACCTTTTTAGAATTTTCGATTTCTCAAAAGCCCCTATAATTTCATTATAGGACTCGACTGTCCCTCATAGAAGGTCCGAATCAATTCAAGATCCTATCCGAATAGATTTTCCTTTTTAATTGATTCGTCTATGAGGCTGAATCGATTCGACTCTGGGAAGAAGTACAATCCTTGAATTAAAGTGATAGTTTTCCAATCTCCCAGCATTCAATTATCAACTTTTAACAACTCCCACAATATTTTTAGTCTTCCAAGGTTTCTTATACTTAAAACCTAATCTAAACTCGTCATTATACTCTTAAATTTTATAATCATCATCCTAATTTCATTAATTCAATATATTCAAGAATTTTGTCCCAAATTCTAAATTTCTTCATTTTCCAATTACTTATCTAATTGGATTCTTTCCCAAATCGTTTTCATGCAATTTAAACAATAGTAAGTATTATATTTCACAGAAATCAAGATTTAAATCATCACATAAATCGTATGTAATTCTTTTTCAAAAACCTGTTTCACATGTTGAATCCCCATCTCAAAATTAGTTATTACTTTACGAATCTTGATATGAATCTAAACAAACACAAAATAAATAAGCAATTTTAACACTTGCCTTGAATGGTGTTTTAATCTTAGTCTCCTCCTTGATGAATCTTATCAAAGATAGCCCTTTTCCATCCTTCCTTGTGTTCTCCCTCCTTCTTTTCTCACCAAAAGAGTCCTAGAGGCTTAGAATGTGTTAAGTAGTTGCCTCATAACCCTAATATCCCATTTAAATATCTTAATCCCGTAATTTGGTTAATCTCTTAAGAAAATGTGACTTAAATGTCCCCGAATGGGTCCCAGCTAGTCTAAAAAGCTCCCGATAACCAATATCTACCACCGAGTACTTGATTTTGATTATTTTAACCCATTATGGACAAACTGTGCACTCGAAATCACAATTCGAGTTACCAAACATCAATATTCCATATTAACATAAAATAACCTACCCCAATGTCCCTGTTAAGTTACCGCAAATTCCTTCCGTCATTACTTACTACGACGTACTAACGATTTACCAAAATTAATTTAGTTAATTACACTTAGTAAATTTTATTTCCTCTTGAATATTAATTTTATTCTCACTAATTAGTATTTATTAAATGAGAAATACTAATACGATCACACTTGTAATTTAAAGTTTAAAATTAAATGTTATAAAATACGGGGTGTTACATACTTCCCCCCTTGCAAAGGAATTTCATCCTCGAAATTTGGACGCACTGCGGTAAAAATCACTGGATACTGCTCTCGCATATCATCCTCTCACTCCCACGTCGATTTATCTACATTATGGTGTCCCCGCTACATTTGAAGCAGGGGAACCACCTTATACCGCAGCTTACGCTCACTACGATCAAGAATAATAATCGGTCTCTCCTCGTACGAGATGTCTGGATGTAATCAATCTTCTCTAGTGGGATATGTTAAAAATACCTTTCACTCCTTTGATATCTCTTTAGCGACGATACATGGAACACATTATGAATCCTTTGTAAATGCTCGGGCAAACCTAGCATATAAGCAACTAGCACCTTTCTCTCAATGACTGGGAAAGCGCTAGCTTCCCCTTCTTCTCGAACCTCATGTCTCCCTTCATGGGAGACACGCGTACTAAGACCTAGTCCCTGATCTCCAACTCTAAGTGTCTCATGTCGGCATCAATATAGCTCTTCAGCCTATCCTGAGTTATTCGTATACACCCCCGAATGAGCTTAATCTTGGTAGTGGTGCCCATAATCATCTATAGTCGCAACAGCTTGTTGTCCCCCACCTCTAACCAACAACTGGGCAAATAATAAGGTCATCCATAAAGTTCCTCAAATGGTGCCATGCCCATGGTGAACTGGTAGGCGTTATTATAAGTGAACTCCATCAGTGGAAGGTACTGCTCCCCCCCCCCCCCCCCCCAAAAAAAATAGAGTATATACATCCTGAGCATGTCCTCTAACATATGATTAACCCGCTCAATCTGTCGATCTGTCTGTGGAAGATACGTCATACTCAACTATAAATCCGTGACCATCGCCTATTGAAAGATCTGCTAAAAATGGGACACACAAATCTTGTTACTGTCGGACACGATATTAACCCCCACCTTAAGTAATCTCATAATCTCGACAGTAAATAGATGAGCATACTTCCCCGTCTCAAAATCCATATGAACCGATAGGAAGTGAGCCGCCATGGTCAAGCGATCTAAAATAACCCAGATAGAATCGTGATTGCTCTGTGACGTCGGTAACCTAGTGATGAAATCCATAGGGATGCTCTCCCATTTCTAGATAGGAACCTGTAATGGTTGTAATATTCTTGTCAGTCTTTAGTGGTCTACTTTCACTAAGTGACATGTAGTAAACTTCAAGACAAATTTCACTATATCCCGCTTCATCCCCGACCACCAGTACTGCTTACGCATATCTTGGTGCATCTTATCCCCATCAGGATGTACCATAAATCTCGACCCATGAGACTCGGTCATCATTGCATGTCTAAACTCCTCATCCTATAGAATAATAAGTATCACGTTGAAGAGAGATTCTCCCTCAAAACTAAATGAGTCAGACTCCACCCCATCTTCCAATAATTATCGCACCCTATCTTGCCCGAACTGATTCCCAGCCTGTGCTTTCACCACCCATACAATGTTCTCAAAAGTGATAGCCAATAATTTCATGCATGCTCTGTAAACCTCATCATCATGACAAATCTCCTATATCTTTTCCTTCCAAACCTTTTCTACCTCCCCCGTAGTCTATTGGCTCAACGTGTCTGCCACCACGTTAGCCTTCCCTGGATGATACTAAATATCAAACTGGTAATCCCACGAACTCCAACCATCTCCACTATCGCATATTATGTTCCTTCTGTATAAACATCTACTGAAGCTACTTATGGTCCTTGAATAGGTTAAAATACTCACCCAAAAGATAGTGCCTCTAAATCGTCAAGGAAAACAAAATCGCAGCTAACTCAAGTCATGTGTGGGGTAATTCCTATCATGGGGGTTAAGCTTGTGCGATGCATAAGATATATACCTATCATACTCTTGCAATACACCCCAAGTCCCTCGAAGGATGCATATGTGAAAACATTGTACTCCACTCCTCCCCTAGGCAGTGCAAGCATGGGTGATGGAGTCAATTTGTCCCTTAGGTAGTCGAAAGCTAACTAACAATAATATCGCAAATGATCAGTGTCCCCTTGCATGTCAGATTAATCAACGGACCCCGTAATCTTTGAGAAGACCTTTATGAAGCGATAATAATACCCGACCAACCCCGAAAAGACCCGAACCTTCGTCAGTGTCATGGGTTGTACCCACTCCCTCACCACTGATACCTCAAATGGATCGAAGAAAATCCCTATGCCTAACACAACATGGCCCAGAAACTATTTCTCCCTTAGCTAGAATTCACATTTCTCAAACATGGCATAAAGATGATGGTCTCGTAATGTCTGCAAAACCATACACAGATGCTCTGCATGCTCTCCCTTTGTCCGAGAATATACCAGAATATCGTCCATAAATACAATCATAAACTAGTAAAGAAAATCCTTGAATGCCCTATTCATGAAATCCATAAACAATACAGGTACATTAGTCAGCTCAAATGGCATCACCCTAAACTCATATGATCCATACCGCATTAGGAGTGCGGTCTTAGGAATGTCCTCCTCCCTGATGCGCAACTGATGATACCCAGATCTCAGGTTTATCTTAGAGAAGTACATTGCTCCTCCCAATTGATTGAATAAGTAATCGATTCGAGGTAACGAATACTAATTCCATATTGTGACTTTATTCATCTTCTTGTAGTACATGCACATACGAAGAAACCTATCTCTTTTTTCATAAATAATATCAGTGCACCCCATGGTGATGTACTCCTCTTGATAAAATTCGATCCCAAGAGTGACTGAATCTGATCCCTCAACTCCCGCATCTCTAATGTGTCCATGCGATACGGTGCTTATGAAATTAGCCTAGTCTTATACGCCAAGTCAATAACAAACTCTATCTCCCAACTAGGTGATAACCTAGGTATCTCCTAGAACACATCTGCGAACTCCCTTACTATCGAGATCGAATCCAAGGAAATAACCACCACCTATGAGGTCTCCTCCTCAATATAATAAATATGAGTGGTTGACCCTTCCTCTAGAAGAGGCATTTCCACGAAGAACATCTTATTTCCTAGAATGAAAAATACAATGGTCCTACCATAGCAATGCATCATTGCCCAGTACCCTGCCAACTAATCCATACCCAAAATAACATCGTACCCCACCATATCTAAAATAAAAAAATTCGGCGCTAGACATAACCTCCTGACGCCTATATCTACACCCCTAAATATGAAATATATAAGGGCACCATTTCCAATGGTGATTTTAGACACATAATATTATTGTTGATTGTTCTCCAATAGATCGGATGAGAGTGCAAAATTAGTGGCTATAAATGAGTGTGATGCCCCCATGTCAAATAGCGCACTACCCTTGTGCCCGTTAATAAAGAATGTACCCTCAACTACGGGCTGCGCCTACTACTCCTGAGGCATGACTGAATCCTGAATGTTATAGACACGTCTGTACTATAACTTCTCTTGAGGTTATAGGGTTGGTGTTACGGGTAGTAACTATGCCTGCTGCCCCTATTGGGAACCCTGTTGAGGCTATCTATCTGGATGCGTGCAGTCCTTGTTCTTGTGGACTATATTACCATAAGAAAAATAATGACCAATGAAGTTCCCCCTGTCTCTGGCCCTGGTGTCCTCGTCGAATTTGTCTCGTTCAGTGGCCCTGATGGCCTCAACCCTGTTAGCTTCCTTTATTATTCCCTTAGCCCTGGCAGCGCTGGGGAACCTGCTGCTATTGTTGATGCTGAGGGACCTGGTGAACTTGTATATACCCACTACTCTCTAGTAAAAAACCTCACAACCTAAACCTATTAGTCAGATCCCTCTGTCGAGAGTCCTGATCCTACTGTCTGTCCCCATGCTACTGCGGTGCTCCACCAGCACCATTCCCTGCTGCTTTAATGACCCAAATGGTATCTCCCGCTCTCTTGCTTCCCCTTAGATGGAAGTAATGGTCCTGACAGTGAAGTAGTACGGCATTGACGACCTCAGAGTATGTGGTCAACATTGGGTTACCAAGAAAGTGATGTCTGATCCTCCAAGGGAGTCCATCCATGAACTTCATCATCTTCTTCTCCTCCGTGTTCACCTTATCGGGCACAAAGTTATCCAGACGGGTAAACTCCTCCTCATACTCATCCATTGATCGGTCTCCCTGAGTAACATCCAAAAATTTATGCCACATCTCAGTCTGAATGGTGGATGGAAAATATTTGCAGTCAAACCACACGCAGAACTCTACTATAGTCATAACATCTCTCTCCTATGCCGTGGTAATGAACTCTAACCATTGTATTACTGCACTACTAGCTTAAAAGTAGTCAGTATCTATCTCTTCATCTCACTACTCTCCACTAGATGAGGATGGCATGTAATATCCTTTTTCCACTGACCGAATGCCACTATATCAGAGCTGCCCTAAAACTATGGTGGATGCCCTTTTTGAAAGGCCTCCCTCACTCGCTCCCAAGATGGTAGGCCCCGATTAGTCTGAATGATTGGTGGGGTTAAGTCTAGGCTTGGGAAAGTGATGTGCCATCGCTATTATTGCCAGATTTACCGCCTGCGCCACTATATCGGCCATCTCTGCAGCTGAAATATTCCCCCATGGGGCTTCCTCCCAAGCACTCGCTCTCATCTGATGGGTTCTATTTGGCGTTATCTGAAATGAGATTGAATTTTGTACAAGTCCATAATATAATACAAAATATTCAGCAGAAGAATGTAAATACGCATACATAAAGATAAATGCAACAATAGTACAAATAGGGCTCTATATTAAAGAACGCTACGCTGAAATCAAATTAAGTCGCACAAATCCTAAAAAAGTTTAGAACATGATGATCTGATACCATATATGACACCTGGCTTATTAAAATAATGGTTGGCCAACCCTCTACCAAAATAAAGCGGTAGTCTCATATGGCTCATTCTTAGCATTACTGTCGAAACATGTTTCATTACTAACTACCTAATTAATATAACAAGCAATGTAAATGTTATCTTTAATTAACAGACAACCACATTAACTAAATCCATCATAATTCCATCCATATAAAATTATAATAAATGAGACCACAATATAATGTCTAAATTTTAGATAAATAAATAAAGTCCCCTAATAAACCATCGGGTAAAAACCAGTGCATCCAAACCAATTGAAAAAAATAAAAAGAATACATAAGTCTGAAAAAAAACGGGTGACATGCCTAACTATCTACTAAAATAGAGAACATAATCTAGATACTAATAAATGGATTGACTACTCCAAATCCTACAAGCCTCGTCAACATCAGTTGTAGCTACGTATCCCAAAAAATAATCAGCATCCTTGGCGTCCTTGTTGCTGGACACCTATAAGAAACAGTTATTGAAATTGTAAAGCAATATTTATATTTAAATTGGTATCGCACTCACATGAGATAATCCCCACCCCACATCTAATGTGCGCACCTAACGTATGCTCTCAACCCACATAAATATGCGACCCCGCCTAACTAGCCTCATCCCAATTTGTAACGCATTACCCTATCTCAAGTTTTGTATATCACTGATTTGATACTTAACTTAATTCTTTATGTCATCATTACTCATCCCCATAACCTTACTCTGGTTATTAATAATATTCATGATTTAGTGCTTATGTTCATATATAATAGTTTACTTCTTTATATACATATATTTAAAACACATCAAATGCATAGAAACACATATATGGCTCACTATATGTATATAACCACTATCCCTCCTTGATTTTCCTTACTAGATGAGAAATCACAAGCATGCTATCAATCTCCAGGGAGTCCACCCCAACCTGGGCAACTAGGTCTGGATTTCTCCACTAAACCCACAAGCGTAACAAAAATAGGAGGCGATCATGACCTGAAGTCCATAGTCATAAACATCCCACATTATTCTAAGGGACTACAACCCTACACAGCGTGGGCATGCACAGACACATGACCCAAGAGAACAGTACTACCTCTATTGAGATTCGCCAGATTTACTTCCCACAGTGCGCAAACTCGACCGATTACATATTCTGTAAGATGGGTATGTTTTATATAAATATCGTGCACACAGATATTAATACTCATATACATATATACTATTCCAATACACACACACACACACATATTGTAGGGCCTTTTTTCTTCCGTATGTGTTTTAAGGATGTCAAAACCAACTTTCTTTTTAAAAACCTTGTTCCAAATTTTAACCGCACCAAGTATGTGAACCAATTTTAACTTAGCCCAATTTTATCTTATTTAATCCTAAACATGCATCTAGATGATTAAAGCAAGTAAAACAATGTAAGCTCACAAAAGCGGTGTCGAATATACGAGGAAACCACTAAGGAAAAAAAACTCGGATGGCTTAAGTCAGACAATCACTATGACATGGTATTACAATGTACAGATGACAGACTTACTCAATAACTCAATCCCTCACAACTCTTTGACGCTCCTCTGAATTTTCAACCACTCCTCTACAATGCCCACGCAGATGACCTTCCACGATACCAGCCCATAGCACACACATCCACGAATGCCTCGGTGTCCAGCGATGTAGCTTAGCAACATCTACGAATTCTGATAGAGTGAACTATTATGTATGTCATTGTTTAAAGCTCCTCTAATAAAAAATATCGATTACGTACAAAATTATAACAAACTAGAATATAGTTGTCAGTGAGATATCAATCCAAATCAAAGGAGTGAAACGAGAGGAAAACTAATGTAATTCATTTTTATTTAATTTTTTTTTGAACTTTTTGCTTTTTCTATTTTTTTATGATTTTTTCAACATTAAAACAATTTGGAGATGATGTGAAATAAGACTACACTAAATGAAAGATCTAATTACTAACTAGAATGTAAGAGAAGAAACTAAGTAAATTTAACTAAATAAAAATATAAAATATGAGATGAGGTATCAATCCAAATCAAAGGAGTGAAACGAGAGGTAATCCATTTTTATTTAATTTGTTTTTGGACTTTTTTACTTTTTCGAATTTTTTTTAACTTTTTCAATATTAAAACAATTTTCAAGGGTGAAAGAAGGCTAAATTAAATCAAAGATCTAAAGACTAACTAAAAAGTGTGATGAAAATAAAGTGAAATCTAACTAAATGAACATGTAAAATATGAGATGAGTGAAAAAATCAAAGTGAGAGCAAGCAAGAGATGGCATTACACCATAAATTCTAGTTAATTTAATTAATTAGTTCATTCAAATTAAATATCACAAGTTAGTATCAAAATTACAAATCAACTCTCATTGCAAATGTAATTTTAATAATAACATTTTAGAGAATGAAATTTAACACTCCTACAACTCTTGAAATGTAGATCCAAACATCATCTAACAAATCACCCCCTAGGATCGATTTACTAAATTAGTTTAAATCATAAAAATAAGTACAGAGTAGAAATTCGAAGAAATAATTTCACATTTTAGAAAAACCTATCTCTAGTTAAATTTAAAAATAGAAACTAAAACTAGAATCTCGATTTTCTCTCGAAAATCATTTACCCTCTCTCGAGGCGTAAATCAAAAGTAAGAGTGAAAATTTAATTATCAAAGGAAAGTTTAATTTATTAAATTCAATTAACAGGAAATTAATGGGTAATCCCACCCCTTGAAAGGGGTTTTAGCCTAACATAGTATGAATCATGATAATCAAACAAACAAGGCAATAATATTATAATGGAAAAGAGAACAATCAAATCAAATCTCTTTGCATCTAATTGAACTAAAATCCTTGCATGAGAAGTGTACAAGGATCCAATTGAGCATCCAAATAATATTCAATAAAATACACACTTAATTGAATTTCTCACAAATTTAATTTCACACTAATCTCTAAAATAAAAGAAAATAAAAATTTTAATAAAAACTACTCTAAAAAAATAAAAAGTGTTTCTCTCTCAAATTTTCTCTCTAAAACCCTAGATTATCCCCCAAATGAGCTTTGGGTCTTCATTTATAGGAGGCATATGGAGCATGGGGGCACAATTAGGAAAATGGGCTAGGGTGCATATGCATGGGGTAAGGGTATTTTGGGAAACTTTAATTGTGCATGTAGGAGATGTGGTAGTTAGGATGAGTTGGGGGTAAAATGGGTATATGGGGTAAAATGGGTTTTAAACCCATGGGTTTTATTATTTGGATTTATTTGGGTTTTGTTGATTGTTTGGCAGGAGAAAATCGTGTTGGAGGAGTTTATGGTTGAGAGATGGTGAAATGGGTTAATGATGGTTATAAGTCTTGTGGATTTGGGTTAAAGGGGTATGGTTTTGAATGGGCAGACCTCGGTTGGGGGCTATTTGGTAATGGGGAGTTCTCTGGTTGAAGGTTTGGGTTTGGTCCCAGATGGGGCTTCCATGGAGGTGAGGGAAGATTGGGTTTGGGGTTGCCATGGGTTTGAACTCGGGTTGTGGGTATAGGAGTGGTTGGAACCGGGTATAGAAGGAAGTTGGGCAGTTGGTTTGTTTGGATTGTTGGATATGGATATAGGCTGGGAAGGTATGGAATGTGGGACTCAGGATGGAGTTGTGGAAATGGGTTCCGAGGTTTGGTTTAGTCACCACCTGCTAGTGGTGGGTTGGGTGGATGTTTTGGTGATAGGAGTAATGGGTATGGCTGTTTGTGTGGTGTTAATGGAGGTAGAGGAGAGAGAAAGGTAAGGTTTGGTGGGGAAGATGATGGGGTATCATTGGGTGTGGTGAGGGTGTAGGTTAGATAGGTGTGGCTTAGGAAGGTGGTAGAGTGTGTCAGTGATGTGTGGGATTAGTGTGGTGTGTGTTTAATTTTTCCCCTAAAAAATAAACTTAGACACAAAATAAAAATAACAATAAAAAATAAAATTAAAAACATGTAATATAAAAATAAATAAATAAATCTAAACTAAACTAAACTAAAAATAAAAATTAAATAAGAACTCACTAAAATAAAAAAATAAAATGACGCACAATAAAAACTCTAATAAATACAACTATGAACACATAAATAAACACAACTAAAAAAAACATAAAAAATAAAACTAATAAACTAAATAAAAAAAATAAAGGAAAATATAACAACTACCACTCGACGCGTAACAATAAAATATAAAAATTGCTAAAAATATATGCATGGCTCAAAACAAAATAAATTCTAAAAATTAAACGACACAACTAAAAACTCTAAAAAATATATAAAATAAAATAAAAGGGGACAAACCAAACACACACGAGGCTCGAGTGATGGGTTTGGGAAAGTTGGGGTTAGGATAGGGTTACGGGACAGGGTATATGAACTTAGCTCCATTTGATGAGCATTTGCCATGATTTAAGTGTTTGAACTCCACAACACGTAATTGACCTACAAAATAAACATTAACGCGTATAAGACCCATTTCTTTGAGAATTAGGAATTAAAAAATTTCTATTCGGGGTATAAAATATACACTTTTGGGTGCTTATCACACCCCCCAAACAGAACATTGCTAGTCCTCAAGCAAAATATAGAGATAAAGAAATATAAGGAACCAAAAGTGCACCACTTTCGCGGGCATTAGCAATTGTACTTAGCATGTGCAACAAGCCTTTAAACCTATAGGTTGCCCGATGGGACGAGTTTTGTCTTGTGAGGGTTTGCAGGGAATATACTCACAAAACTCTTTATTTGAAAACGACAGTCAATCTCTTATTAGACATAGAATAATCATACAATCCATCACGAGATAAATATTTTGAGGAATACAAGCTAGAATTGTATAAGAAAGTTATCTACGTAAATACTCTAGGCACATCCCTCCTAGAACTCAATGTGTGTATTGTGAGTTGGTCAAAACGGGTGGAGCATGATAAGAGTAATTCCTAGATTGCCTTTCGGAATCAACGCTTCAACTTCAAAATCTGACGGGATATAACTCTCCCAAATGAACTCACGAGATTAGGGTAAGTGTATCGCTCTTGTGTGTGAGGAGGTGAGTGAATGTAAGCAAGTTCAAACGTCTCACACACACATTAGAAAGAACGAACAATTAAAAAGAAAAATGATCTCATGAAAGAATGCTAATCACTATAGTGAGAACGTCGAGTTATTCACCACGTTGACTTTCATTTGTCCGAACACCTAGGGGAAACTGTGGATGTTTATGTGTGAGGGGAAATGAAATGAGAAGGATGGGATGAAGTATGTAGGATATGATGAATGTATGATAGATATGTGAGAAGAGTGTTTAACACTTGAGGCACAAATGTCTTTATTTAAAAGAACTTGAATGCAAACTTTCTTTTTCTTTTCTTTTCTACTTTTCTCTTTATTTATTTTTTGAATTTTCTTTTTCTTTTTTCTTCTTTGCTATTTTTCTATTTTTTTATCTCTTTTTTTTTTCAAACCAACAATGAAGACATTTTACCTTTGGAAAACACTCTTTTTCCTCAAAAAATGATGGATGATAAATAAATGGAGTGGGAATGTGTATGGACGATGAGGAGAATAGATGTGAACGTGGAATATGAAAGAATATGGGAAGGTAATGGATGAAGTGAATGGTAAATGGTATGTGTATGGATGAAAGTTTGGTGATGGGGACAAACTTCAAGACACGCGTTTCTTGTAGCTCGAAAAAAATATCGTTCTCAGTGATCAATCCAAAACTTTAAATGAAGAATAATGAGATCATATAACGATTTAAGTGTGGACCCAAAAAAAGTTGAATCAACTTATGACTCGGAGATTGCGTAAAACACTCTGAAAGGGTGAAAGGCACAAATCTCACAAGCTAAAGTCTCCACTAGTGATCCTTAAGGTTCTCTTAAGAATTGTAGTACTCTTCAGCTCTAAACCATAGTGACGTGATAAGTGCACAAATTTTGTTGAGTCTAGAAATCCATGGTGTAACATGCCTTGTTACGTATTACATAAGCTATTTAGAAGAAAAAAATACCCTTTAACTTGATTCCTAGACTTAAAATATGGATGATACAAAATTCACGTCAATGAGGGGGATGAGAGAAATTGCACGAAAATTTTAAAAATCAGGTTTTCAAAATCAAAATTTTTCAAAAGAGGTACGATTTTGATAAATTTCCCCACCCCCAAATAAAAAGGAACATCGTCCTCGATGTTAAGTAAAATAATTTTTAAAATTGAGAGCAGAAGGGAGGAAAGATATTACCAGAATCAACCACAAATGAAATGGATATATGAAGCCAAACTAAAACCTTAATAAATGATTAGAAAAAAATGTGTACAAGTCTATAAACATGGTAAAGCATTGGGTGATTTGAAACACCACCCCCAAACAGGATGAGACTCATACAATAAACAACGGGCTGCCTCTCAGTAGCGCTAAGTTTAATATCTCCATCCAGACCGAATGGAACTCACCCTAAGTATAAGAACTAGGAAAGTGCAGGGCGACAGAAAAATTGGGTGATGAGAATCACCTCGAAATAAGAATGAAGCATTAGTCTTGTTGGATAAAGGCTAAAACGGGTCAATGCACTTGGAAGGAAAAGTGCATCACACGATGTAAAGCATCGGTGGACCATGGGTGGGTGGGTATTATGGTAATGATGAAAAAGGTAAGGGAGAATAAGCATCTATCAAGGGCCTTGTTGAGTAGAAAAGTTAGGGCAACAAGGGCCCTATAACCATGGTGCTCTAGTTGTATCGGGAGGTAGAATGGTTTGGAAAGTGGAATGGACTAGGGATCAAATAAATGGCATGAATGTTCTATAAATGGACGATGGTAATGGTCGTACCGTGACACGCCAGGGAGCTGTTGATGGGAAAAATCAACACCACATGAGAGTGGCGGGCATGGGGTAACAAGCTCGATGTCACGGAAGTGGAGAGTAGCACCACAAATACTCATGTAAATGGTGGGGGGTTTTAGGTGAGGATCTAAAAATGTAGATGGAAAGATAAAAGGTGTAAAATCAAGATCCAAACCAGATGGTGGGGTGGAAGGAATAATAGTTGGCTCGAGTGCGATAAATGGTGGAGGAAGATGATCCAACTTAATAGTGGGAGACACACACTCCTCATGAGGCTCAGAGTGGCCCTCAAGGGCACTCGCAGGAGGAAGTGTGGTATCTAAAGATGGAGTGGTTAACGTCTCCACAAGAACGCCACCAATAAATGTTGTGGGTGGTTCAAACGAGGCACCAAGATTAGAGATAGAGGAAGCATTAAAAATATTGGGCTCAAAGGGAGCCATACATGGTGGAACATGATCTATATCTAGAGAGGTAGAAACCATCTCGGATTCAATATCGAGAAAATGGTGAGCACTTGTAGACAGAGCTAACCTAGGATGAAGTGGCTCCTCGGGAACACACACGATGGGCTCAATAGGTATAGAATCAGGCATTGTTTTGGATTTAGCGGGAAGGTAAATAGGATTCTCAATGAGGGGTTTATGTGGACATGGTAGGATTTGATCAGGCTCCCTATCTTTGGATAAGTCAACACAATTGTCAACTTGGGGCTCGAACCATGGAATGGTGTCATCTTCGAGATTCTCGGGATGATAGGGTTGGTCACAATAAAAATCCATGGGACAAGACGACTCATAATTGTTCCACGTGGGTGCAATAATGGGTTGAATTTAGGGGAACTCCTACTCGTTCGCACACTCAAATTAATTTAACCTTTGTCCATGACTTTGAAGAACTTGATTTTAAATTTGAGTGGCTTGTTCTTGCTCGATGATAAATTATTTCAAGAGTTCCTCGAGAGTAGAGGTGGATGATGGTGGTGAAGTGTTGGTGTGTGGTGGCGGTGGTTGAGGTGGACACAACTCGCTACTAACACTATATGCAGAGAATGATCGTATAAAGTGTGGGAAACGGGGTCAAGTGTGTCATACACAGGAGAAGCATCTGCGTGAGAGACAAAAGGCTGATAATCATTAGATGTGTAGTGACGGAACTGATCGGGATAAGGTTCACTTGCTTTCCATGATGACTGTTGGAACATGTGAGGATCCACAACATCGGGTCGGGATTCGTATTGTATGGGAGGGTGATCAGGCCTCCGCGAATAGTTGGGGTACTCACATAACTCGGGATTTGATACATCATGATAATAAGTCGGAGTGGGTTCCAAAACAGTGTCATATGGATAAACTTGGTCCATGGTGAGTTCAGAAGGATAAGGAATGTACGGGCACTCACGGGGCAAGTGATTAGCTAGAAAACACTATGTGCACAACGAAGCATTTGACGTGGTGATACTCCTCATCAGAGGCGATGAAATGTGAGATGCGTGAGTGGATGACGCATGAGTATCAACAACGTGTGTTTGAGAGTTAAAGTCATTAAGTAAAGTGGGGAGGTGGGACTCAGGCTCAACTTCAAACATGCTTTGAGAGAGTGGGAAATGGGAAAAATATTCCCGTAAGGGGCGTTCGTCGGCCATGACGAGAAAAATGTATTTTTTTGAATTTTTTTCAAAAGAAAAGAAGATATTTTTTTAATTTTTTTTTAGAAAATGAAGGAAAGAAAATATTTTTTGGATTTTTTTATAAAAATAAAGGAAGAAAATATTTTTGGATTTTTTGGAAGAAAAAAGTGGGAAAAATATTTGGACTCTTAAATTTTGAACGAACTCATTAAAATCCGACTACCGAAAAGGTGAATTGGACACAAACAAGTCAAGGATAAATCCTAACTAGCACATAGCCAATTTTTATGCTCAAAATTTAGTGAAAGGGTAGTTAAATTTTAATGAAGTCCGTGGACGATAAAATCGCGGCATTTATCTTAGTGATCGTCTTTTCAAAAATGTTCTCCTAGTGGGCTAGCTAGTTGATTGATTCTAAAATTAATGATAGATAGGGTAGCACACAATTGGTAAGAGAGTGAGTCGCGTGATGAAATCCCTTCTCGTGAATGACCGGGTGTAGGTCTTAATTGATTAATTCATCACACACATTCAAAAATAAATGCAATAATAAAAATCAAGTAAGAGCACGTAGTCATACACCAAAATTGACTCGCTGACAGGAGAGGCGCGAGGGTTAATAAATGTACCTCCCACAGTTTTTACACTGTGGAGTGATGAACGATTTGAGTCGACTGGGGGTAAATCTCACCTATCTCAGTCGGCCCTGAGAGTCCTACCTACTAAAGGTAGAGAGGCTTCTTGTTCTCGCCATAGATGCCCTCTCTCTACCTTGTCTGGTTTCCCTGTCACTATTTTCTTCGATTATTACAAATTTAAATGACAAATAAATGGTGTCTCCAAGCACCACAATTGAAGCCAAGAATAGAATAATCCTAATACAAGCCTTCTAAAATAATGCAAAAATGGCATGAAAATGAAAAATACAAATGAATCAGAAAAGAAAATCCTCTCCAATGCTTCAAGCTCCAAAGATTGGCAATGACACCATTTGATATAGTGAACTTTTATGTATGTCGTTGTTTAAAGCTCCTCTAATAAAAAATATCAATTACCTACAAAAATAAAGATAAATATAACTAAATGAACATGTAAAATATGAGATGAGTGAAAAAAGAAAAGTGAGAGCAAACAAAAGATGGGATTACAACATACATTCTAGTTAATTTAATTAAGGAGCTTTGTAAATTTAGGACATATTATAATATGAATTCTCAAAATAGGACAACAAATATTTTGTTTTCATTTTTAATTCATATTTTTTTCATAAAGCCGCTGGCGCGGAGCCATATCCATAAAAGGTCAACCAATCACAGCATGCCACGTCAACCGATAATTTAAAAATAGGGACTAAAAATGAAAACAAAATGTTTGTTGTCTTATATTCATAATCAATATTATTTTCAGTCCTAAAAGTGCATAATATATTTAATTAATTAGTTCATTCAAATTAAATATCAAAAGTTAGTATCAAAATTACAAATCAACTCTCGTTGCAAATGTATTTTTAATAATAAAATTTTAGAGAATTAAATTTAACACTACTACAACTCTTGAAATGTAGATCCAAACATTATCTAACAAATCACCCGCTAGGATCGATTTGCTAAATTAGTTTAAATCATAAAAATAAGTGTAGAGCAGAAATTCAAAGAAACAATTTCACATTTTAGAAAAACCTATCTCTAGTTCGATTTAAAAAAAAAAACTAAAACTAGAATCTCGATTTTCTCTCGAAAATCATTTACCCTCTCTCGAGGTGTAAATCAAAAGCAAGAGTGCAAAGTTAATTATCACAGGAAAATTTAATTTAATTAAACTAATTCAATTCAATTAACATAAAAATTAATGGGTAATCCCACCCCTTGAAAGGGATTTTAGCCTAACATAGTATGAATCATGATAATCAAATAAAGAAGGAAATAATATAAAAATAGAAAAGAGAACAATCAAACTAAACCTCTTTGCATCCAATTAAAATCAAATCCTTGAATGAGAAGCGTACAACCCTCCAATTGAGCATCCAAATAATTTTCTATAAAATACACACTCAATTGAATTTCTCACAAATTTAATTTCAGATTAATCACTAAAATAAAAGAAAATAAAAACTACTCTAAAAAAATAAAAGGTGTTTCTCTCTCAAATTTTTTCTCTAAAACCCTAGATTATCCCCCAAATGAGCTTTGGGTCGTCATTTATAGGAGGCACGTGGAGCATGGGTGCACAATTGAGAAAACGGGTTGGGGGTGCATGTGCATGGCATGAGGGTATTTTGGGGAACTTTAATTGTGTATGTGGGGGATGTGGTAGTTAGGATGAGTTGGGTGTAAAATTGGTATATGGGGTTAAATGGGTTTCAAAACACATGGGCTTTATTATTTTGTTTTATTTGGGTTTTGTTTATTGTTTGGAAGGAGAAAATCGTGTTGGAGAAGTTTAGGTTGAGAGATGATGAAATGGGTTAAGGATGGTTATGGGTCGTGTGGATTTAGGTAAAAGATGTATGGTTTTGAATGGGTCGACCCGGGTTGGGTCTTATTCTGTAATGGGGAGTTCTCGGGTTAAATGTGTGGATTTGGTTCGAGATGAGGCTACCATGGAGGTGAGGGAAGATTAGGTTTGGGGTTGCCACGGGTTTGAATTTGTGTTGTGGGTATAGGGGTGGTTGGAACCGAGTATAGCATGAGGTTTGGAGTTTGGTTTGTTTGGATTGTTGGATATGGATATAGGCTAGAAAGGTATGGTAGGTGGGACTCGTGATGGAGTTGTGGAAATGGGTTCCGGGTTCGGGGGTTTGGTCACCGATTTTGGTTTAATCACCACCTGCTAATGGTGACAGTGGGTTGGATGTTTTGGTTATTGGAATAATGGGTATGGTTGTTTATGTGGTGTTAATGGATGTAGAGGAGAGAGAAAGGTGAGGTTTGGTGGGGAAGATGACGGGGTATGATTGGGTGTGGTGAGGGTGTGGTTAGATAGGTGTGGCTTAGGAAGGTAATAGAGTGTGTGAGTGATGTGTGGGATTAGTGTGGTGTGTGTCTAATTTGCCCCCCAAAAAATAAACTATGACATAAAATAAAAATAAAAATAATAATAAAAAATAAAATTAAAAACATGTAAGATAAAAATAAATAAATAAAACTAAACTAAACTAAAAATAAAAATTAAATAAGAACTCACTAAAATAAAAAATAAAACCACACACAATAAGAACTCTAATATATACAACTATGATCACGTAAATAAACACGACTCAAATAAAAGCATAAAAATAAAAATAATAAACTAAATAAAATAAAATAAAATAAAATAAAATAAAATAAAGGAAAATATAACAACTACCACTAGACCCGCAACAGTAAAATATAAAAATTACTAAAAATATATGCGTGACTCAAAACAAAATAAATTGTAAAAATTAAATGACAAAACTAAAAAATCTAAAATAAAATAAAAGGGGACAAACCAAACACACACGGGGCTCGGGTGATGGGTTTGGGAAGGTCGGGGCTAGGCTAGGGTTATGGGATCGGGTATACACGCTTAGTTCGATTTGATGCGCATTTGCCTTGATTTAAGTGTTTGAACTCCACAACGTGCATTTGACCTACAAAATAAATATTAACGCGCATAAGACCCATTTTGTTGAGAACTAGCAATTAAAAACTATCTATTCGGGGTATATATACCCTTTTGGGTGCTTATCAGATTCCGAACACGAACTCCTTCGCTTCTTCACCGCAAACCCCAACGATGTTCAAAGTGATGAACAAACTCCCTATTGGTGCAAACAAATATCACTATAGCATATGTGAATGAAAACTCGGATCTTTGAACTCTAAGGATGTTTTTAGTCTTTGAAAACCTTAGGAAAGTTGTGCAAAATATGTATTGTATGTAAATTGTTTTTCTAGTTCTGCAACTTACTAAATTTTGAGATAAACCCGCCTTAAATAATATTGAGTCATCGCATCATTCGAATGAGTTTTGTATGTCGCTCCAATGAAATGCACATGTCGCTCGAACAACATGTTCATCTCGCTTGAACGACCTGCAATGTCGTTTGAACCATGAAACACAAGAGTTTATGCTATACACAACTCTAAACAATCTTTATTTCAAAATAAACGAAGTTTAAACATTGTAGATGTTCTAGCAACCGGTGCATAAGAATCAAACTAATCAATTCCCTCCTCTATCTCTCTCTCTCTCTCTCTCTCTCGTAAACCCTCTCTAGGGTTTTCATGTCATGGCCACCACTTCTTCCCTCTAACCATCATCTTCTAAACCTCCTGATCCCCCTAACCCTTGGTAGAAATCATTTGCATATGTCCTTCAAGGATCATGCAAAACTTCAGCCATTGAAATCCAACCTATTCACAAGCATCGTGGAGAACCAGCCATTTCTTTCTACCAAGACCAAGTGGAATTACTATCCAATCCTTTCAAACATGCCATTGTGGGGAAGTTTTCTAACAATAAACCCTTTATGGAATTCATTCGGAGAAACTTTGAAACCTTTGTGTTGAAATCATTGGTTAATATTGGTTTGTTGGACCATAAACATATCCTTATAAAAGTTCACTGCGAAGAAGACTTTATCAAGCTTTGGATGCGTAATCAATGGTACATAGGTAAAAGCCCAAAGCGTACTTTCAAATGGTCTCCAAGTTTTAGAATTGATTAGGAGAGTCCATTAGTTCCCGTGTGGATAAATCTTCCTGGATTACCTGTGCAATAATTTGCTAAAGAGGCACTATTTTCCATTGCTCAAGCTGCAGGTAAACCTATTAAACTTGATTCTGCTACCTCAAATGTCACCAGACCTAGTATGGCGAGGGTGTGTATTGAAATTAATGTTCTACACAATCACCCTAATAGAATATGGATTACTAATGGGGATTTAGGATTCTGGCAACCGATTGTGTATGAGTCTATTCCAAAGTATTGTGTGGGCTGCCACAAACTAGGTCATGATGAAGATAATTGCCTCATTCCCAGTTCTATGGGAGTCAAATCTAAAGCAGGTATCATGAATGCCCAATATAAAGGAAAACAGATCCAGGATACTAACAAGAATGTTTTAGCTATTAAACAAGTTTACAAGGCAAAAGATCCATCGTGTAGCAAGGTGAATGTGAATATTCCAACAGGTGACACTGTATTGGTTGATCAGGGTGAGGCACCAGTTAATAACATTATAGAAGTTGAAGTTCAAGAGAAAAATTTACAAATAACCTGAGCAAGTGGTACAGTTCAGCTAGAACAAGAAGAGGCCCAAGTCAATGATGTTAGAAAGGTAGAAGATCAAGGAAGGCATATTCAATCGAATCCTGCAATTCTGTCAAAGAATAATATAAATGATCATTCTATGGTGCAAGTCAACCTAGAAGAAGGAGAAATTCTAGAAATAATTGGGGAGATTAAATTCAATTCAGAGCTGTTTGAGACGAAGTACAACTCTGATTCTAAAAGCAATTACAAGAAAAACCATTTTGAAGATGTAAAAAATGGAAGTTCAGATTCTGAAGATGAAAAGGTTAAGACTACTCCCATTATTGAGGAATTAAAGAAATTTTCTAATTTACTGAATGAAAAAATGAATTCGAATAAGAAACACGTGGAAATCCAGTTGAGGAATCAAAAGGAATTTCAAAATGAAGATCAAGAGTTTACTGTTGTCAGAAAGAAGAAAAGAGCATCTGGAAAGTAGTCTACTCTAGTTACTGGTAACAAAAGGAACACAAGTGCAAATGCTCAAATTTCTACTTCAGTCTCTTGCCAAAAATCCAATGAGTAGTTCTCTTATCTGTAATACTAGAGGGGTGGGCAATAAGCCTACATAAAGAAGAATAAAAAATCTTAGTAAGTACCACAATTTATCATTTCTGACAATCTTAAAACCTGTGATAAGTGAGGATAAGATAGATGATTTTAGAGTTTCTATAAATTTTGATGGGAGTTCTTTTAACTCTTTTAATAAAATATGGTGTTTCTGGAGGCATGGTATATAATGAAATTTGGTGAATGATTACAATCAAAGCATGTTACTTAAAGTATCTCACCCTCTTCTTGCCAATTGTATAATGCTGGAGATTGTCTATGCTAAATGCAATAGACTAGAGAGGCTTCCTCTTTGGGAGACAATAAATGTTATCTCAAACTTATGTGAAAATATTCCTCTAAGGGTTGCTGGTTACTTCAATATAGTGTGTAAGGCAGAGGAGAAATCAAGAGGTATACCTATAGATCTAGATTCAGCAGCTGATTTTAATGAATGTATACATGATAGTCATCTGGTGGACTTGGGGTTATTTGGTTCAAAGTTTACTTGGCAAAGAAATACTAATAGAACTTTGGTTTTAGAAAGACTTGACAAAGGTCTTATTAACTCTTCTTGACTTCATTCATTCCCTTAATCTTCCCTTAAACACCTGCATAAAAGTTGTTTTGATCATAGCCCTCTTCTTATTTCTATCCCTAATCCTAATAATTCTATTATAAAGCCTTTCAAGTTTCTCAATTTTTGGGCTTCTCACGATTCATTCAAGCAGGTTATTTCAAATAGTTGGGCTCTTCCATCCTCTGGTAGACCCTTATAAGTGTTTGCATCGAAGTTGAAAAGACTTAGAAGTACTCTAAGTTTTTGGAGTAGACAAACCTTCAAAGATATATTTCAGCATTCTATAGAGCTAGAAGATAAAGTATCTGGAGAAAATATTTCTTTTGAAGAAGATCCATCTACTGAAAAGAGGGAGGCTCTTAATAAATCTAAAGATGAATTGAATGCAGCCGTGGTTATAGAGGAAATTTTTTGGTTTCAGAAATCTAAAAGTGAATGGATTAAAGATGGAGACAGAAATACTAAATACTATCATGACTTGGTTAAGCAGAATAGAAAGCAATCTTGGATTCATATCATAAAAAATGAAGATGGAAATACTGTGGAGTCCTCTGAAGACATTTCTAACAATTTTCAATCTTATTCTCAATCTTTATTTTCTGCAGGTATCTCCAACTCATATGAGGTGATTGATCATATTCCTTCTTTGGTGTCTACTGATATGAATGAGGCCTTAGAGAAAATGCCATATGAAAAAGAGATATTAGAAGCTATTAGGAGCATGAATTCAAATAGTGCTGCTGGTCTAGATGGTTATAACAACTATTTTTATGTTCAGAGTTGGGATATCATTAAGTCAAACCTTGTTGTTGCAGTTCAATCCTTATTTGTAGGTGCAGACCTTCCTAAATCTTGGGGATCATCTCTCATCTACCTCATTCCAAAAATTCCCAACCCTTCTACTTGCAAGGACTATAGGCTAATTAGTGTTTGCAATGTATGTTATAAAATCTTCTCCAAAATTCTCAATTCTAGACTATCCTCATTCCTTGCCAATCTCATATCTCCATTTCAATCAGGCTTTGTTAAGAATAGGAGCATCCTGGATAATATTCTTCTGAGTCAAGAGATGTTGCAGCTTCTGGATAGAAAGAACCAAGGTGGTAATGTGTTGCTGAAGATTAACATAAATAATGCTTATAATAGGATCTCATGGATGTTTTTGCTAAAGTCTTTAAGGAAGTTTGGATTCTCTGAAGTTATGATTGACTTGGTGTGGAGGTGCATATCTTCTTCTTGGTTCTCTATAGTGGTGAATGGTCAGGCTAGAGGTTCTTTTAAGCCATCCAGAGGGCTTAGGTAGGGTGACCCATTGTCCCCTAGCCTTTTTATTTTAGCCTCTGAATCTCTTAGCAGAGGTCTTGATCAGATGATGATAGATGGTTCCATAAAACCCTTTTCTCATCGTAGAGGATGTAATCTAATTATCCATCTCAATTTTGCTGATGACTTAATTATTTTCACATATGGATCTAAGAGAAGTCTGTCTAATTTAATGGAATTCCTCAATATATACCAGTTCCAATCAGGCCAAGAAATCAGTAAGGACAAGAGCAATTTTTTCATGAGCAACAAAGTGCAGAGAAGATGTTAAAAGAATGTAGCAGAGGTTACAGGTTTCAAGCAAGAAAAAAGTACTTTTAAATACTTGCGTTGTCCTCTTTTAAAAGGTAGGAAAAAAGCAATGTACTTTGACCACATGATCCATTCTTTGAATTCTAAAATCAATAGTTGGAGATCCAAATTCCTTTCTATGGGAGGTAGGATAATCCTATTGACTTCAGTCCTTCAATCAATGTTTATCTACATCCTTTTTACCCTTAGCCCTCCCAAAAAATCTACTTCTCTTTAGAACAAAATCCTAAGCAACTTTCTTTGGGGTTCTCAAAAAAAATATGGGAATAAATATCATTGGAAAAGATGGAATATCATTTGTTCTCCTAATAATGAGGGAGGTCTGGGGATTAGAAACTTGAACTCTCTTGTTCTTGCCTCAAATATGAAGATTGCATGGGAGTTTAAATCAAGTAATTCTTTATGGGCTTCTTTCATGAGAAATAAGTATTCTTTAATACCTTTGAGAGCTACTTCTATGGTAGCTTAAAGGATAGCTCAAGCTTGGTCTGTCTGTAAATATAATTCCGAAGTTATTAATGGCATTCAAGTTTGGAAACCCTCTAATTCAGGAGGTTTTTCTTTCTTTTCAGCTTATGAGATTGTAAGATCTCCTAAGCTTCCTTCTGTCTCGCAAACCTTCATTTGGGATCCTCATATTCCTTCTAACTTATCATCTTTTTCTTGGAGGATCTTAAATAATTATGTCCCTCTTGATTTTGATGTTAAAAAGATTGGAATTCATCTCACTTCTCGATGTTTGTGTTGTCTTAATTCTGAAGATCACCCCGAGCATTTCTTTTTTAAAGGTCCTATGGCTTCTAAAATTTGGAATCTTTTTGGGAATTTAATGGAAATTCAACAATCATTTTCGATCCATTCCCAAATCTTGAAATGGTAGATGCACATGGGCTCTAGTCAGTTCTCAAAGTGGCTTCATAAGATAATTCCTATCTGCATTTTCTACGAGTTATGGTTAGGGAGAAATAAAGCTCTTTTTGATGGAATTCCTATGCATGTGAATGTGATTATAGATAGAATTAAGAGGAGAATCAGAGACATAGCTTCAACCATTCATTTTAAACCTTCTTCCTCTCAAAACTGCACTCAGATCATTCAATTTCTTAACCTAGTTCCTCCTAAACCTCATCAATATATCTTGACTCGCATTAGCTGGTTTAAAGCTTTAAAAAAATTCTTAAAGATGAACTCTGATGGTTCTTGTGATAGAGACGGTAACATGGGTATTAGTGCAGTAATTAGAAATGATAAGGGTCATTTTATTTGGGGTGTTGCTTCATTTGTTTCAGGAGGGTCCGGTATCATGGCCGAAGTTTTAGCATTGAAAGAAGGTATAAATCATGGAGTTTCTTTTTATGGTCACAACTTGGAAGTGGAATCGGATTCTCAAATAGTAGTGAACTGCATAAACTCCAAATCTATTTCTTCTTGGAAAACTAGAAGTTGTATAGAATAAATTCAAAATATCATAGCTCTTTGGAACATTAAGGTTTCTCACATTTACAGGGAAGCTAATCATGTAGTTGATCTTTTGTCTAAACATGGCCTTAATTCCAAGAAGAGTACCCATTTCTATCATTTTGAAGATCTTTCGAGGATGATCAGGGGAGCTTTAAGACTTGATGCTAATAGTTTGCCTTATATTAGAAAGTCTAATTGATTTGGCTTCTTTTTGTATTGCCACCTGGATAGGGCTTTTCTCTCTAATTATTAATAATTTTTTATTTACAAAAAAAGAAGTTCAAACATTTTAAAACACTTTTTAATAATTTAAAAATAATTATTTAATAAAACAACATTCTAAAATAATTTTCGAGTCCCATAAACATTACGCATTCATACCTGAGCGATCTCGGAATGCAATGAAGACGTGAAACGTGCACCAAATTAAATTCATCTTGATCTATATTTAAAGCTTGGCTTCAGTGTCCTCAATAAACTTTATGTCATAGACTGTGTGGGATCGTGACAATAAAAAATTTATTTATGACTCAAAAGCATGTTTTGTTCCAAGAATATGTCAAATACAACAATGGACTCAGTAGGAAAATTTATCCTTACAAATCTCCCCCTTTGACTGTTCCGAGACAAAATCTAGCAGTGAAATGCCTAAGCTGGGCCGTCAAGACATATGACGTCTAAATCCCATCCCATAATACCCAAAATAAAAAATTATAGGACAAGACTAGTAAATGTTGGTCAAACAAGCATAAACTTTCTTAATGTGATGTAGTCTTGAAATCTCGAATCTCTTAAGCATACCCACATGGATGAAATAGACAAATACCCCGTGAAGTATGGAGGAACAAATGATATAAAACCTTATGATACCAATATCAAATATCAATTTCAATTTGTAAAATCAAAATACAATCATTTTTTAAACATGTGAGAAAACTACCAATTTTGAAAATAAACATCGAAATGTCAGGATATCAATTTGTGAAAAAATTATGTGCTCATCAAACAAAACTACCCCTACATCACTTACAGCTCTCCCCCTTTTTGTCTCAAATAGAAAATAAGTGAAAAAGATAAATAAATCATCATATCTAGAAAGTGATAACAATGAATCATATCTAGATAAATATGAACCGCCAGTTAACAAATAATCACCACGTATCAATTCGTAGGTGGCAAACAGTAGTCATATAAATTCAGCAGTTATTCTTTCATGTGACTAATAATAATGCAGTATGAGAAAATAAGCATGGATGATAAAGATTAACTACATATAAAATGTTCAGAAGTACCAAAAATTATATCAACAAGAATAGGGTACTGAAACAGAAGAGTCCTAAACAATCCTTCAGGAGTCGCTTGAAAGACAATGCTAGGTCATTAGAATGACTTTTCATGTCGCTCAAACCAGGTCCTCAAACGACATCAAAAATATCAAAGCATTATGCTCTCGTGTGATCAACTTTTCAAGCGACCTTCGCGCGACCCATACCTGACACTTTTCATTCCGTCACTCGAACCTCTCGTGAACAGAACATCTCGTGACATTGAGTTGTCGCTCAAACGAAACCCAATTATTGTTTGAACGACAATAAATTTTCTCCATTCCAGTTTTAAAAATGATTAAGTTTCATCTAGTGAAAAAATATCTTAAAAACATCAACGAGAAAGAGCAAACAACAGCAAAACAGTCTCCAAACAGAATAAATAAAACAGTAAAACAATGTGATTTTCATGCCAACATAGAATCAATGTGCTCAAACATGGATATGGAGTGAATGGGCATGAACTACAAAAAATGAATCATAAATCCAACACATTGAAACGTTCAAGAAGCTCTAATTAATAACAGGATGTTATCAAACTAAGTTTTAGCCATATGTGACTATTAATATATTGAGCTAAATGAACTAGACTATCAACATGCACACAAATCCAGAATATTGATGATTCTACGCACAATAGTCTCATGATGCAATGTTTTAACACTAGGATTTGTGGTGCAAACCCGTTTAAATTTTTAACAAAATTCCCTCAAATATATATGTTTCTTTTTCAAGTTCCTTTGAGGTTTCTAATTTTCTCAACTTAGAGAAATACTATTGGCCTTATTTTAGCATATGGTTCTTTTTATTGCCATTCTTTTTTTCTTTTGGGTTCTTTTAAACGGTATTTTTCACAAGGAGTAAATTGTACTCTCGTAGCCCTTTCTCGTGAACGCTCATTATTTTTCAATATATACAATTATAATCCTCGGGGTAAAAGGTTCTCACATGCACACCTCCTCCTAAATTTACTTATCCATAGATGACAAGATTGAGATAAGAACGTCTCACCAAACTCAAATATGCATGAGATGTTAAACATTCAAATAAACTTGTGCATGAGTGTAAGGATGGCATATATATAAAATCGAATCCAATGCATATCAACTTGAAAACAACCCCATATAGACAATGGTTAAGATCATTCAACGCATCAATACTTATGACCAAATGTCCTAGCCACATGAATAAAGAAATGATGGGGGTCCATGTCATAACACGTGCAAGATATAAATCATGATGCAAAGACTAGCCTATGATAAAAATTTCAACACAATCATCCTTTAAATCTATCATGGGAATAATCAAGTGCAACCAAACAAGAATCATGAATTTTAATTCCCAAAGCCTCTAAGTTCGATTCTCTAACTCAAGTAATTCTGAAATTATGCATGGGGATTTTAGGAACCAGAACGAATTTATTACTTAGCTTCCTAGGAGCATTACTAAGGTCATAGAAAAAACATCTAAAGTTACCTTTCCTACCGCAATGAGTGCAAGTATGAACATGGTGGTAATGATTACCAAACTATCGACCTCTTCTAACGTTCCTAGTGGGCTCTCTCACACGATTGGTATTGGCTTTGGGAATTGGAACAATGTGATCAACGTAGCCTATACCAAACCTATTTCCCTTTACTTGGACGGTTCCTAACATCCAATCCAACTTCTCTAAGCTTGCCTCCAAATCAAACTTCACCTTACTTGAGTCTTTCAATTTCTCCTCTTACTCACTAGCCTAGACTCCTCAAACCCTAGAATCTCCTTCTTCAAAGCCTCCATCAAACCACGAATACTATCTCTCTGTTTCTCAACATTTTCTAGTTTTTCCCTAAGAGTCTTCTCCCGTACCCTAAGATCCTCAATCAAGGCATCATTATTCTCTATTACATGCTCATTCAACTGAGCTTGCAATTTAAAGTTAGTATTTTTCACCTTTACCGCTTTCGTATACAACTCATTAAAGGCAACTTGCAACTCTCCTATATAAATCTCCTCATCCTCACTAGATTCACCCTTATTCACTTGGGATTTAACGGCCTCGGAAGTGTCATGAACATGATACTCTTCATGGGAAGATTTATTATCGTCGTTCACATGACATGCCGAGAACACTACAAAGTTACGCTCAATGGGGAAATTCTCTCCCTCTTTCGATTCACTATCACTTAAGGTGGCATTATAAGCTATCGATTTCTTGCCCTCTTTCTTAAGTCTAGTGGGACACTCGGCAACCTTGTGACCATACCCCTCACACCCAAAACACCTATTCGACTCATCCCTCTTTACTTTCTCACTCTTATCCTTAGGGGAGGGATCTACCTTTTTCCCTTGAATTTCTCAAGTCTTTTGGCATCTCTCAATTTCTTTTGGAACTTAAGAAATTTTTTGAACTTCTTTACTGTGACACCCCGACTAATTAAATACCGGGTAGCTACTCCTTTATTAAATTAATTCAAAATGCCAAGTTGGATCAGTTAATAGCATCATTGTCGAAAACATTTTTATTATTACTAACCACCTAGTATTTAAAAAGTAAGTGCCAAATTTTAATTAAAGTCTGATTAACATGCAACAAGTGTAATAAAGAATAATAACACCATTCACCATACTGAAGTAAAAAGAATAACCATCACATACTGTAAATAAAGTTTGGAGGAAAAACTCCTCACTACAAATCCCACAACAGAAATAAATAAACCGAATACTAAAACAATACATGCCAAAGTCTGAAAACTGTAATGGAAATGTAACTCTAATAGAAATGGGCAACATGCCCTACAACTGATAGATAATGAATCTGGAATCCAAGTGATAGAGGCGTCTACAAGCAAATCCCTGTAGCTTCCACAAACAGCTACAGCTCGTCACCTGAATGAGTATCCTATGCATGGTGTCCTTGTGGCTGGGCACCTAAAATGGTTTTACAAGAAAAGTAGATTTGAAAGCAAACGGGTCAGAGCCCGAATGTGGAGTTATATTTTAAAAACCTGCAAGTGTTTTAAAAACATTTAAAACATTAAATGCAAAGTACATCTTAGGACGTGCACTCACATGATATTCTCACCTCTCGTCTAACTGTGCACTCCTAACGTAAGTATCCATTTATAACGACACAAACCACTAGCTAAGTGACATCATATCTAGCTAGACTGTCATAGGTCCTACCCTTATTACTCGGTTCTATTAACATTATAACGCTCGTAATTAAATAGGGGTTTAACATAAACTCAGATGCTCAATATGCAATATATTTCACTATCAGCTAACTCGTTATGATTCTCGTAACAATACCGTAATAATTTATACAACATTAACATGAAGGTTTCCATTAATTAAGTGTATATTAATCACAACATAAATATACAATACAAGCACCCCGAGAACTAAGCTGTGGTGCACACATACTCTGCTATCCATACCGGTACATCACGTACACAAGGATTACATATTCCGAATCTCTCAGGAATAGTTCACAGATAACAACATCACAAATAATGGAGGCGAACACAGTCACATCACATGGGTCATGCACATACCTACGCTCCCACGATCAGCGGATTTATTAATATCCCAATAAGTCTTTCTATGACCTATGTTCATCAAGGTAACCAGTCTAAATCCGGGCAACACAAGGATTAGAGGGCCCTAAGCGAACGCAAACCTCCCGTGATAGCAAGTATGGTAGGTATGTCATACACACAATTCATATACCAATACTAAGTAAACACACGTCTTAGTAATCCCGTAGTTTAATCGTAGTACTATTCTCATTCTAGTACCAATATATAATTTACACACTTTATACAATTCCGGTTTATAATCATACGCGCCATAATCTATTCTCACGTCGTAGTAGACACTCACGTCTCAACCCAAACGGTTCATTGATTTAAATCTCTCGTATATAATTTACTCCTCGTAATAACCCAAAAGTCCCAAATCAATCCATATATCATCAAAGGAAGGTTATCTATATCCTCGAATAAGTTTACGGGACTCCAAAAATCGAAACAGGCCAAAAAGGCCTAAACTGTCAACTCGTTAGAAGTCTCGTTCGAACGAGACTGTTCGAACGAGATTCCACTGTCAACTCGTTAGAAGTCTCATTCGAACGAGACTGTTCGAACGAGATTCCAGTTCGTTCGAATGAACTGTACCTTCTAACGATATCTCGTTCGAACGAGATTATCGAACGAAGTTCCCTTTCATTAGAAGCGACTGGTCAATTCGTTAGAAGCTCGTTCGAACGAGTTCGTTCGAATGACCTGGGCAGGGGCTTCTAACGACCTACCAGTTTCGTCCCAGATTTCTCTAAATTTCGTTTTTCACCTCGGGGACTTTCTTATTCTTAAGAAAGAGGAACCTCATGTAAATACCATGGAATAAGGTTTGATCCTATTCATGGAGATTCCGTAAATATTCCATTCCAAAAATGGAAAGTTCGAAACAATTGGGATTTTTTTGGAAATGGGATGCAGTTACTAATTTATACTCCTCAAATCTCTTCTAAACTAAGTCCCAACAATACTTTAAGGTCTCTAATCAATTATAAACATATCAAGGTTATAAACTAATGTAATTTACGGAGTTAATTCTTCCCAATCATCATTAAACCATCAAATCTCATCACTTTCCCCCAATATTTCAAGAACACAAACCCTAAAATTTTAAATCATGAATTTGCCCAATTTAAATCCGTTTTAAATTTCATCCAATCATAAATATCATCAGTATGAACATCTACCTATCATTCTACATGCAAATCCTCCTCAAGATTTCAAGTTCTAAGTTTCAAAATACATGGATTTTCATTATCTTTCAAGAACAATTGATATTCTTCAATTTTCTAACATGGAAGGAACATTCTACGAATTTAAATATAATTAAAACACTTGCCTTGATTGTCTCTGAATTTGGTGTTGATTTCTGTAAAGGTTTCTGCAGAATTCCTTCTCTTTCTTTCCCTCTCCAAGCTTCCTTCTCCAAAGGTGGCTATGGTGGCTAGGGTTTTCTTTGGGAAAGTTGGAAACCTAAATGATAACCTCCGTAGCTTAATGGGTTAATATAGGTTGGTTAGTGGCTTAGTGGGTCAATTCCCAATCAGATTAAAACTCCCAATTTTCGTCACTTTTAATTCCTCAAAATATAAAATTACCAAAATACCCTTTATGATGCCGGTATGGCCTAAAAATACCCCGAAATCCAAACTACACCCCCGGCTAGTGTTTTCTGACTATCTCGACCCTTCCGGACGCGTTGGCGCACTCAAAACGACCATAGGGATAATAGAAATAAAAATCACTTTTATAATTAAAATAATATACCATGACGCGGCGGTCACACGCGTCTCAACAAAATTCCCAAATTGCCGTATATAAATCTCACGACAAATTTCATAATTCCAAATTCATATAACATCATATATGCACATAATCAAATACCAACTCGCATCTCGTTAGTATTTATAACCCGGATTAATTTCCAATTAATACGCATTTAATTAATTAATCCCAAAAATAAATATAGCCAAAAGAATATAGCCAAAAGTACGGGGTATTACATTTACCAATAAGCCTAAATCCTCAAAATCAAAATCAGAATCATCATTCAAAACTTTAGTTTCCTCCTATCGGACTTTCAAAGCAATGCCCTTTTCTTTCCTTGGCACTTTCTTGGAGGTAAACATATCGAGTTCATAGGTTTGTAAGTCACCTAAAATCTCTTCAAGTTTCATCGATTAAAGCATACCCAAGGAGTTCAAAACAATCACTTTTGCATCAAATCTACAAGGCAACGACCTTAAGATTTTATTTATGACACGATTGTCAGGTATTTTCTCTCCCAAGTTAAACGACGAGTTTAAAATATTGGACAACCTAGCGTAAAACACGTCAAATGACTCACTCTCTAGCATCTTAATCGTCTCAAATTGTGTAGTGAGGTTTTGAAGTTTAAATGCCCTAATTGTACTCATGCTCTCATGAGTAAGTGAAAGTATATCCCAAGCCTCTTTCGAAGTTTCACACGTCATGATTGTAGTCTACTCTTTCGGTGTGACATGTGAGAAAATAACGTGAAAACCTTTAGAGTTATAAAGTTTAAGTCTATGTTCGGCTGCGGTCCATGACTCGACGGGTTCTAAACTAATGGCTTCACCTTCTCGTGTAACTAGTGGAGTCTAACCTTTTTCAACTGCTAGCCACACACGCCATCAATTGATTTTAAAACACTTCTCATTCGCATTTTCCAGTTAGCATAATTAGTGCCATAAAAATAGGAGCTCTAAAACTTTCAAAATTTCTAAAATTCATCCTTAAAAACACAAGGGATTAACACAATAAAAATATGTTTCTAGGTATGATACCAATTTGTAGGCCCCTTTTTCTTTCGAATGTGTTTTAAGAATGTTAAAACCAACTTTCTTTTTAAAAACCCTTTTTCCAAATTTTAACCGCACCAAGTATGTGAACCAATTTTAACTTAGCCCAAATTTATTGTGTTTAATCCTAAACATGCATCTATATGGTTAAAGCAAGTAAAATAAATTAAGCTCACAAAAGCGACGTCGAATGTATGAGGAAACCACAAAGGGAAAAAAACCTCGGACGACCCAAGCCAGAAAATCACTAGCATTTGTGGTATTACTAACTCCAGACAACAGATTTACTCAATGACACGATCCCCCATAAGTCTTTGAAGCTCCTTTGAATCTTCAATCACTCCTCCACACTTCCCACGCAGATGACCTTCCACGATAACTGTCCACAACACACGCGTCCACGAATGCCTCGGTGTCCACTGATGTCGCTTAGCAATGTCTATGGATTCCGAACACAATGTCATTCGCCTATTCACTGCAAAACCCAACGATCTTCAAAGTTATGAACAAACTCCCAATTGGTGCAAACAAATATCACTATAGCATATGTGAATGAAAACTCGTATCTTTAAACTCTAAGGATGTTTTTAGTCTTTGAAAACCTTAGAAAACATGCGCAGAAAACGTATTGTATGTAAAAAATTCTGGTTCTGCAACATACGAAATTCTGAGAAAAACTTGCCTTAAATAATAAAATTGAGTCGGTGCATCGTTCGAACGAGTTATGTATGTCGCTCGAACGAAATGCACATCTTTATCGAACTATATGCTTATCGCACTTGAACGAACTATGATGTCATTTGAACAACAAAACACAAGAGTTTGTGTGTTATACACAACTTTAAACGTTCTTTAACTTAGAATAAACGAAGTTTAAACATTTTGAAACACTTTACAACAATTTAAAAACACTTATTTAATAAAATAACATCCTAAAATATTTTCTGAGTCCCATAAACATTACGCGTTCATACCTGAGCGATCTCGAAATGCAATGAAGATGTGAAACGTGCATCAAATTAAATTCAGCATGATTTATCTTTAAAGCTTGGCCGCAACGCCTTCAATGAACTTTATGTCATAGATTGTGTGGGATCGTGACAATAAAAAAATCTATCTATGACTCAAAAACATGTTTGCTTCCGAGAATAAGTAAAATACAACAATGGACTCAATTGGAAATTTTTTCCTTACACACACACACACACATATATATATATAGTCAAGCTCACGTGCACACTAAGTTTGTAAATCATTTTTTTTAAATAGTAAAAAAAATATTTTTCAGCTAATTTTTTTGTGTGATATTTAAACATATTAACGAATCCATGTAAAAAAAATCAACTCAAAAAAAAAAATTTGCTATTTTTAAAAAATGGGTCAAACTTTCGCTACTTTTAAGCACTTTAAAAGCTGTGAAAGTTTGACCGATTTTTTAAAAATAGCAAAAAACGTTTTTTGAGTTGATTTTTTTTACATGGGTCCGTTGAAATGTTTAAATATCACATAAAAAAATCAACTCAAAAATATTTTTTTTACTGCTTTAAAAAAATTGGTGTGTGCCAGCACTATGCAAACTTAGTGTGCACAGGAGCCTGCGTCTCTCTCTCTCTCTCTCTCTCTCTCTCTCTCTCTCTCTCTATATATATATATATATATATATATATATATATATATATATATATATATATATATATATATACACACACACACACAGTCCAACTAATCCATACCTAACACTTGAAGCACTAGCCTATAAGACATGAGTCTAACCTTGACTCTTAAACATTTAATCATTCACTAATTAAATTAAGCATCGTTACATAACCTTTTTGAAATACCCGGACTTTCCCAACCGGCCAATAAATAATAATAATAATAATAATAATAATAATAATAATAATAATAATAATAATAATAATAATAATAATAATAATAACAATAATAATAATAATTTTTGAATTCTTTTACCCCAATTTTGTAATTTATATTCCAAGTGTTACCCCTCATAAACACTCATATATAAACCACGGATCCACTCTCCCCAACCCGAGGTCGAATAACAATTTGTAATATTCCCAAAAGTCCTACAAACCCTAAGGGCCTTTTCACAATTTTTGATTTCTCAAAAGACCCTCTAATTTCATTAAAGGGCCTTATTGTCCATCACAACACGTCTGAATTTATTCGAACTCTTAGGTAAATTAATTCTCTTTCGAAATTGATTCGCCTATGAGGCCGAATCAATTTGATTCTGGGTAGAAGCCTAGTTCTTGAATTAAAGTGACGAATTATCCAATCTCCGAACATTCAATTCCCAACCTTTAACAACTCCCACAATATTTTGTCTTCTGAGGGTTCTTATACTTAAAATCCAATCTAAATCCATCTTAATACCCATAAATTTAATAATCACCATCCTAATTTCATCAATTCAACATATTCAAGAATTTTTTCACAAATTCCATATTTCTTCCTCTTTCAGTTACTTCTCTTTTTGGATTCTTTCCTAAATCATTTTTCACACAATTTAAACTATCATAAGTATTATATTTCATAGAAAGAAAGATTAATTTCACTGCAATCAAGATTTAATCTGACAAAGATCAAGATTTGAATCATTATATAAATCGTATGTAATTCTTTTTAAAAACCCCGTTTTACATTTTGAATCCCTATCCCAAAATTAGTTATTACTCTACAAGTTTTGATATGAAACTAAACAAACACAAAATATATAAGCAAGTTATACACTTGCCTTAAATGGTGGTTGAATCTTAGTCTCCTCCTTGTTAAATCTTGCCAAAGATAGCCATTTTACACCCTTCCTTGTGTTCTCCCTCCTTCTTTTCCCACCAAAAGAGTCATAAGGTATATAATGTGTAAAGTGGTTGCCCCTAACCCTAATTGTAATATCCTGCCCCAGTAAATCGATTAAATTATATATGGATTATATATGAAGAGGAATTAATTATAATTGCAGGAGAATTATGGACAAAAATTAAAGAAAAATATTAGAAAATAAAAATGGGGTCATTCAAACGATAAGGAGATGTCTTTCGAACGACAAGTGGATGTTGTGTGAAGGATCATTTGAATGAGGGGCTTTTGTCATTCAAACCATGATAGTAGTCGTTCGAACGAAGACCTAACGATTTTAGTTTTGCTATTTATGCTGTCAACATTTTGAACCGTGGATCAATTCTCTTCTGCCATCTCTTGGATGTTGACGATTGAGATCAATCAGGTGATTTAGGGTAGTTATTTTATAGGAAATGTTGTGGGCATAAAGACGGAGGTTTGGGGAAGTAGACCACACACGAAAATCTTCTCCTCCAATTTTCTCGAACACTCTCCGCATTTCTCTTCGCAAAAGTCAGTAAGCATCCGACTTCTTTGGTGTAATAGTTACATCCACACCAAATATTTATTTTCCCCACTGTTATAAATAGTGCTACGAAATATAAAAGCAATTGTTTTTTTTGGGTATTGAAGGACGATACTCTGGGGAAGAAGATGAATATGTCATTAGAGGTTTTGGTAGAACTTCTGATGGGGTTTCTTGGAGACAAACTTGGTGGTGCAAGACAACTCCTTTAAAGCTACCTTAGGGGGTGTGGGGTTGTAATCTTCTTTGCTCTTTCATACCTTCCTCTTATTAGAGTTTCATTTGAAGTGGTATTATCTACTTTTTACATTCAAGAATCTATTTGATGTATATTGCAGTCTTGTTATTATTGAATGTTAAGAGTAGGATTGATATGAGAATGATGATGGGTTTTCAAGTGAAAGAAATAACAAACATTTTTATGGAATAAAAATGTAAGAAATGTGATTTTTGTTAAAAATAAAGAATGGGTAAATATTTCAAGGTTTGAAATATTAAAGTTGCATTTTTAAAAAATGATGTATTATTTTTAGAAATTTGATGTTGAGTATTTTACGGAATAAAATTTTGAAATGTCATTTTGTTGAAAATAAAGAGTGGATAAGTATTTCAAGATTCTGAAATGATAAAAGTCGACATTTTATGAAAATAGGGTATTTTCGAGTAATGTTGATGAAAAACATATTATGAAATAAAATATTTGCAAATGATGTGAATTTGTTGGAAAATGATAGTTTGTTAAAATTAAAGAGTAAGTAAATATTTCAAGGTTTTGGAATATTGAAAAATGGTGTTTTAATGAAAATGAGCATTTCTAGAAAATATTGGTGTTAAACATTTTATGAAATGAAATGTTTGGGAATAATGACCTACTTTGGTAATTATTTGGTGAAATATATGTTTAAACGTGTATTAGGAATTGTGGGTTTAAAATCCATCATCTCATGTATATAAACTTGTAGTATTTTGACATAAAATGTATGAACAAGTTTAAAGAAGATTTTTTTGGGTTTAAACGTAAAATAAGAAAAGTTAGAATTTTAGTCTTCAAAGTATGTGTAATTGGGACTAAAGGATATGATGAGAATAAGGTTAAAAGACTACATGTTAACTAAAAAGAAATGGAAATTTTCTTATAAAAGTAGTCTTAAGTGTGAATCTATTTCTTGAAGTAAAAAGTAAAGAAATGAGGCTTAGAAAATGTTGATAAAGAGATATTCATTATGTGTTAATGGGTAAACATGGAAAAGTTAGTTTGTAACTTAGTGATGTTGTAAAGGATTAACACTTATGGAATTAAGCAGGAATTAAAGGTGTAAAAGTGTTTCCAATTAAGAAAGGTATTACTCTGAGTGTAAAATGTGTGCTAATGTGTTAAACACTTATGAAGTTGGTATGAATAACTTAGTGGAATCAACACTTGTGAAAATCGAGTAAAAGGTGATTTTGGAAACAAAGGGGTAAAATGATAATTTTACTTAAAGTGGGACATTTTTATGAAATAAAAATGTTGTAAAGGTTGTTACACAAAGTGGTCCTAAACAAGTATATTTTTTGGAATAAATATGAAGGTTAAAGTATAAAAGACATGAAATGGTAAATTTTCTAAGTGTAACACAAATTGGGGTGGTAAAGTCCAAGATTTTGGCTTCGACTGGGTAAAAAGGACAAGTGGAATAATGTGGAAATTGTAAAATATTAAAACACATAAAATGAACTCGAATGACACTGGGATCAATCAAGAAGGTCCCGGATCCCTTGGGTGAAAACCCTTAAATCACTGGCCTGAGCATATGGTGCGCATAGCCAACGGTGTGGGGCCCGTGGAAGTATGCGGTATAGGAAGTTTCGAAAAAGATAAAGCAAATTTGGAACAAGTCAAGAAATGGCTTGTTTGGTAAAATGTGTTAATACACCCTAACTTGAATGAATATAATAAATGTTCCGTTAAATGTGAAATGGACAAATGCATGTGTAAATCTATCAATGTCCATAAGATAAGGAAAAGCGGTCAAAGAACATGGATAAATGGGTGACTAAGCAACCTTGTGGTTAAACCCATAAATTTCATGAGTATGTATTCAAAAAGGTTTTCAAATGACAAATAAGTATTTTCTAACACGATGCTTGCCTGCGTTGAAAGGGTGAGTTTCAACGATTATACTAACGTGTATCGAATTAAAAGGATAAATGGTAATTCCGGTAAAGGAATGGGTTCGAATAAATCAAAGTAATGGCTTAATGCGTTGAATTGGGTGTGTTTAATAAAATAAGAAATGATAGGATTGAATCAATGAATTGTTTACAATGTTAAGGTAAATTAACCTGGATAAGTAATGTTTTTTGAAGTAAATGGTTTATGCATTTGAATATGTATTTTTCAAAGGTGTGTGTGTGTATATATATATATATATATATATATATGTAAATACATATATATTTTTGCATGCATGTAATTGTAACGTGTGAGTATCCTTTTTGTTGTTCGTTTGTACATTGCTTATATATTCCCACTAGGCATAGGCTCACATCCCCGCTTTGTTACTATAGGTTGGGAGCAGTTTCGTCTTTTTGAGGGCCTTTCATAGGTAAGTACTTTATTTATTTTTGCGTTAGCAGCTTTGTTTACTTGGACCTCGGGATACTTCCCATGGGTCCCTCACGTAGATTATCATGAAACTGGTATCGCATGTTAAACAAGCGAAACTATAATTAAAATAAAACTTGATTAGCAACATTATATAGGAATGTTCCATTGAACTTCACACCTAACGCTCATGTCAGACCGAGTTGATTACGGGTATTCCATAAATTTGGGTCGGGGCATTATAAATGGTGTCAGAGCTCTAGATTCAAGATTCCTTTCAAGTGTGATGTGGTGATGTCATTATTAGATATTTCAACATCGGTATTGGGTAGCGTCGTTCATGATAGTTTGATGACGGTTTGGTTCGTGTCCTCGACGGTAAAGTCTAATAGGTTAGCATGACAAGTGAGTTAGTGCAAAGTGGCACGCTATCAGATTGATAGTTATTAATCGCTTTCACGTTTCTTATTAGAATTATAGTAATTTACGGTTGTCCAGGCAAACCTTTAGTGGTGACACCATAGTTGTTAGTGTGAAATGATTGTGTTGAATTTTAATGACATAGAATCACTCGAGATGTCGATAGAATGAAATGATACCCAATGGGAAAGTAGCAAAAGTTGCATATAGTCAACAATAGAGGTTAATGGTTAGGGTGTCTCGACTAGGCACTAATGATTTGTGATTGAAAGGCATATACAACCCTTAGGTACGACGTTTATGGGTAGTTAACGCCGGTGAAATGATTAGGAAAATTCGCTCCTTGGGGTGATATCGCACTTGATAGTGCTTCGATGAACACATGAAGTTGTGTAGGCAGATAGTGGAAACATCGCGATCACTAGTGTGACATGTATTGCATGATAATTTTAATGGTGAGAGTAGCCTTATTAGTGACCACCGTGAGTAGTGTTCACTGCGGCCTAGTGGTAAAGGTTGTGTATCTCATGTATGGAGACTAAATAGTTGTGTGGCAATAATAAGTTTCGATTTGTGGTGAGAGCATATTAGTTCCTTGGTTGAGGACTTAGGTTTAAGTATATTTTGGGTTGTAATGTGGAATTGAGAAAAAGGATCATGTGTAGCGTCCATGGTGTGGGCCTTGGTGTTTGTAGGCAATCCCCGGATGTCCTATGTCCTAACAAGATTTATATAGTCGTGTTAATTCATAGGTTGTCACTTGACGCGATATTAGCATAATGAGGCAATTTTGGTTGCCATAGTTGAATGGTAATTGAGAATGAGGTGAGGAAGACCTTGAGGTTTATAGGCTACATGTGATGTCATGTACCCTGCCATAATTCGTAGTAGCATTGGTTATGATTTGTACATAACTTATAGTCACAACCGTTTAGAGGAAAGGTGAGATTAGTATCTAAGTGTTGAAACTCGTTTAGTCGCCGAGGTAATGGCCAGGTGTGAGGTAATCCTAGTGTGTGAGTAGTTCATAGGCACGTCGAGGTTCCCATAGGATAAATTGTTTATGGCATCATTAAGGATAAATATCGGATGTTGTGATGTCTTGAGGTGTTCAGGATTAAGGTGCATGATAAAGAAACTTTTGCGTATATTCTTTTCGTCGTTGGTTGAAAGTCCTCTATTCAAAACCTGAAAATACCTACAAAATAATATCAAACTAAAGTGTATAGTGGTAAGTAAGGAAGTCAATCCACATCAAGGGGGTAAGATAAAGACAAACTCAATTGTAATTCAATTTTTATTTTCTTTTTGGAATTTTTCTTTTTCTAATTTTTTTAGCCTTTTCAAATATTAAAACAATTTTTAGGAGTGATGGTGAAATAACACTAAACTAAATCAAAGATCTAAACAATTAACTAAAAAGTGACTAAAAATAATGAACTAAGTCTAACACTAAAATAAGAGAATAAGTGAGGAAGCAACTCTGAGAACAATCAAGGAATGGGATTACACCACAAATTTTAGCTATTCTAACTAATTAATTTAATTATTTTAATTCTCCCAAATTAATATCCAAATTACAGACCAACTCTCGTTGCAAGTGTAATTATAATAGTAATCTTTTAGAAAATTAAATTTAACCCCCCACAACTCTAGAAATTATATCTACACTCCTTTTAATTAATCACCCGCTATGATCGATTCAGCAAAATTTATGTACATCTTTGAAAATGAAAATAGAATTTCTAATTAATACCCCACTTAAGAAACCCCTATCTCTAGTTCAAATCTAAAATGGATATTATAACTAGAATTTCGATTTTCTTTCGAAAATCATTTACCCTCTCTTGAGATGTAAATTTAAGGGCTGGGGATCAAAATTAACATTCAAATGGAATTTTCAATTGATCAAACTAATTAAATCAAAATAACATCAAATAATGGTTCACCCCACCCCTTGAAAGGGGATTTAGCCTAACATGGTATGAAATTTGACAAATTAATAATCAAAGGCATAAAATAAATGAGAAGAGAAGAGAACAATCAAACCCAATCGCTTGAAGTGAAATTATACTCTTATTTCCTTGAATTTAAGCACCATCCATCCAATATGAGCATCCAACAATAATCAATTCAATATAATACTCAATTGAATTACTCACAATTTATCCTCACAAGTCTCTAAAAATAAAAATAAAACTATTTACAAATTTTTTTCCTAATTTATTTTCTAATCTAACCTATCTCTCTACTTTCTCTAGAATTTTATCTCTCTATTTACATGATAATGGATAATAATGGATGAATTCAACTACATCAATCTATTATGAAATAATTGCTAAAAATCCAAAAATTCATTATAGATGGGTGGGGTGGAATTCATCCTAGAGATAAATTTTACTACACACCCCTATATTGAGATATTTACGAAAAATGAAAATACTCTCTAAAGAGGGGTGTAGAGAAATTTATTACACATGAGTTTTAAAAAACTAAATTGAGGTACCTCTTCAAATGGTCTTCATCTTTTTAAATAGGAGATACATGTCACACATGGGGCTAAGGGGTATTTTTGGAAATTTATATTTGGGTGAGGATGTGGGAGAGGTGTGGCATGGATTGTGTGAGGCAGGGAAGGAATATGGGTGAGGGTATTGGGTGACAAAATCTGATTTGGTTAAAAAGGGTATAATAGGAAATGGGGGTTAAAAGAGGTAAATGGTTTAAATGGGTTTTATTAGGCATGTGGGACAAGTTGACTTGGTCTTTGGCTTTTGGCTTGATTTAATTGGTAGGTGGCAAATCGATTTTGGCTTTAAAAGGGTTAAAAGGTTGTTGGAGATAAATGGGTTTGGTGAGGTCGGATGGGTCACGAGTTGTTGGAGGGTTGAAAAGGGTAAGGTCGGGTTGATTTCGATCATGGGTTTGATTCGGTCCAGTTTTTGCATGATGGAATAAGGCGGGTCGAATGGGTTTTTGAGGTTGCGGGTTGAAGGTTTTTTCGGCCGGTGAGGGGGTCACGGTTCTCAGGTCGCCGGAATGGGTTCGGGAAGCAGGGCTAGCCGTCGGCATGTGGGTTCGGGTTTCGCGCTAGAGATGATGCAGGAGGGGGCGGACAGGGGTGAGTCCGGGTTAGATGGTGGGTCGAACTTTGTTTTTTCGGCCTTGGGTGGTCGCCGTCGGAGAGGGTAGCAGCGGGGGAGTCCGAGTTTGATCGTAGGGTGTCGGATGGGGTGTTGCTGGGGCTAGTAGGTCCGGTCGCGGGTCTCTGGTCGAGCTTAGGTGGGTTGAAACATGGATAGTTGTTTGTTTGAGGAGAGAGTGTGAGGTGTGTTGTGTTTTTGGTTATGGAGGGAAGAGAGAGGAGTTGGGTTTGGGGAAGAAGATGAAGGTGAGGGAGGTAGTGTGTGAGAGGGTGTATGGTAGATAGTGTGTGTATGAGTGAGTTAGTTTAGGTGTATGGGGGTATAGGATAGTTAGTGTGTGTGTGTGTTGTTTGTACACCTAAAAAAAATAACACAACCTAACTAAAAAAACATAAAACTAATAAAATCTAATAAAATTCTAATCTAAAAATAAAATAAAAAATAAAAATTAAGCTAACCTAAACTAAAATAAAAATAAAAATCTAGTAAACTACTAAGGACTAATCCTAAAAATCAAAGGAAATAAAAATAAACATTAAAAATCTAATAAAACTAAAAAAAACTAAAATCCTAAATAAAAAAATATAAAAGACACAAAAAAAAATCTATTAAAACTAAAAATAAAATCCTAATATAATAAAACTAAAGAAAGATCAAATCCCATAAAACTAGAAAATAAATTTCTAAAAATCTAATCCTAATAAAATAAAATTAAAATTAAAAACTAATAAAAATCAAAATCGAGATAAAGAAATATAAAAAAAAAATCCTAGAAAATTCTAAATAAATCTAAACATAAAAAAGAATCAAATAAAATCTAAAAAATCTAAAAGTACAAGCACAACGCACACACGGAGGTTCGGGTGACAGTTTAGGCTAGGGTGAGGTTACGGGACAAGGGGAATGGCTCCATTTGACTGTAAATTATCTCGAAATATAGCTTTTAACACCGCAACTGCAATCAACCCTGCACATTAAACATTTACGCGTATAAGACCTAAATTGTCGAGAATTAGCAACTAAAAATCGTCTATTCGGGGTATAAAATGTACACTTTTGGGTGCTTATCAATGCACTATATTTAGAAGCTTGTAGACTAGTGTCCTTGCGAGCACTAAGAAATATCGATGTGGGTATTAAAAGGTTGGTAGAGTGCACCTATGATAATAAAAGGATAGACAATGAACCCTTGTCGAGTTTGGGAATTTTACATGAAATGTGTTTGGTGTTATTAGGAGACCAATTAAGTCTGGTAAGGAAGACAGTAACAGTTTAGGGATGATAGCATTGAGGGTCAGGTGATAATCCCAGATTAATAATCGTATAGTGTATGTGTCAGGTATGGCTTTCCAATCAGCACATATGGGTGGTGTAACCCCTAAGTTAGAGAGGTAGTTATGTCCTTGTAAGAGTGATGCCCAGATATCATGGAGTGACTAGTATGGGTGTGGTAAAACTCGATTTCGGGACGTACTAAGAAATGTAATCGAGACTTAGAGTGGTGACGCCATGTGGAGACTTGAAAATGGAAATTAAGGTGGGTAGTACTGAAACATGATTGTTATGTCGGGGTTTCAACAGTATATGTTAGAGTAGCCTTAGCAATGCAAAAATAGTTATTGGCAAATCTTTCTAAGATGGTACGGGTTAGAAGGGCAGACCAACGTGATATCAATTACCCATAGGGTAATAATGACGGCTAGTGTGGTCATCGCGAAGATCCCGTGTGGGTAGAAATAGTGAGGTGAATTGATGGCAATCTAGTGTGGTTGTAAGACACAGTTAGATCAGTGCTCCGTTTAAGTCAAGTAATGTCTCTGGGAATTCAGGATTCGATCGCGATATGTTAAAGCGGACAATAACCTAGGTGTAATAGGTTGGTGATGTCGTCACTAGTTATTGGATAAGGTCGATGTAGACAAGGCGTGAGGTATCTACCAATCAGAATGATTTATTTACGCCAAGGGTGTGAAAGGTGGGGAATTTCTCCCAAGGAGGGAAGTCGGGCATTGACTTCTACAAGGACTATTGGTTTGTAAATTGCGATCGCATTACGAGAATGAATTGTTGAGATTCGATTTGTCGTGGCTAGTGACTCGGGCAAGGTTATATAACCAGAAGTTGTACTCAATAAGAGTTTTGTGAATGAATGACATAACTTCTAGTATACAATGGGGGTTCACTTCCATTAGTCTGAATCGATTGCCTATGGGCGAAATTCCTCAAGATGGCTGGATGTCCCTCTAATTCAAGTTTGTTTCTTTCAATTTTAGTAATGAAAATTCGGTATTCTCACCTGTGTGGTGACTCAGATTTGTGCCATGTCTTGGTGTAGTAATTCCTAAGAGAGCGCGATGGAACGGGTTTGATCAATGCATCTCGGTAACTGGATGCGCTTATCTGAGGTTTTTTTGTTGTTGCATAAAATACTGTGTACGGGTGGCTATGCTTTTAGCCACTTGGTTTGTTTTGATATCAATCTACCTTTAGACTAGTGGACTCCCGATCGGCAGGCTTAGCAGTCAGTGGCTCGGGTTGTGATGAGTGGGAAGATGGCTTGAGGATATAGTATAGCATTGGAAATCAATGAAAACTTAGCATGTGATGTTGTTTTTCCATGGTGAGTGGATTAGAGTTAGGCTCTAATGAGTACTCAAGGATGAGACGCCTAAGGTAATGTTAGGTTCATCAGAGTGACACAACAGAAGGTGTAAACCGGGTGTGCGGTAATGAATTGATGGGATTATTCCTCCATAGAGTGAGAGACCAGCACAGTATAACTCTCGACGAGCTCACACGAGTTATATAGTTAGGATAGCCTGAAAGTTTTTGGAACAACGGAACGTGCAGTCCTATCCTAGAGTTGAATCTTGACGATATGCGATGGTAGTTTGTATTATGGTTTGCTTGGGTTAGCACTCGCCGTTAGAAGGGGGTCTTCCCGTAGAGTCACCGGTATTCCTTAAGCACAAGCATAGGTAGTGTTAGGAATGGTTTGGAAGGAGTGAAGACTTGGAGTCGAGTATGTAGTGTCGTAGTTGAAAAAATTATGATTCTTAGGGCATGTGGCATGCTAAATATTTGGTGACATTAGCGTTGAGGACATCGATGATTTTACCTTAGAGGATTTGATTACAAAGAACAATAATTGGGGGACCCCATGAGTTTGAAGATTGATACACCGAGAATTTCATGGACCAAATTCCACATGGAATGAAGTTTGCAATATACCGCCCCGATAAATCGATTAAATTATATATGAAGAGGAATTAATTATAATTATAGGAGAATTATGGGAAAAAATTAGAGAAAAATATCAGAAAAGAAAAATGGGGTCGTTCAAACGATAAGGAAATGCCGTTTGAATAACAAGTGGATGTCGCGCGAAGGGTCGTTTGAACGAGGGGCTTTTGTCGTTCAAACCATGATAGTAGTCGTTCGAACAAAGACCTAACGATTTCAATTCTGCTATTTATGTTGTCATCATTTTGAACCGTGGATCAATTCTCTTCTGCCAGCTCTTGGACATTGATGATTGAGATCAATTAGGTGATTTAGGGTAGTTGTTTTATAGGAAATGTTGTGGGCATAATGACAGAGGTTTGGGGCAGTAAACCACACACGCAAATCTTCTCCTCCAATTTTCTCAAACACTCTCACTATTTCTCTTCTCAAAAGTCAGTAAGCATCCGATTTCTTTGGTGTAATAGTTAAACCCACACCAAATATTTATTTTCCCCACTGTTAAAAATAGAGCTACAAAATATAAAAGCTATTGTTGGTTTTTTTATGGGTATTGAAAGAGCATATTATGGGGAAGAAGATGAATATGTCATGGGAAGTTTTGGTAGAAGGTTCCGATGGGATTTCTTAGAGACAAACCTAGTGGTGCAAGACAACTCCTTTAAAGCCACCTTAGGAGGTGTGGGGTTTTCATCTTCTTTGCTCTTTCATGCGTTCCTTTGATTAGAGCTTCATTTGAGGTGGGATAATATACTCTTTAAATTTAAGACTCTATTTGATGTATATTCATGTCTTGTTGTTAAGATTAGGATTGATATGAGAATGATGATGGGTTGTCTTATGAAAGAAATAACAAACATTTTTATGGAATAAAAATGTAAGAAATGTGATTTTTGTTAAAAATAAAGAATGGGTAAGTATTTCAAGGTTTGAAATATTAAAGTTCAATTTTTCGAAAATGATGTATTTTTTTAGAAATTTGATGTTGAGTATTTTACGGAATAAAATTGTTGAAAATGTCATTTTGTTGAAAATAAAGAGTGCATAAGTATTTCAAGATTTTGAAATGGTAAAAGTTGACGTTTTATAAAAATAGTGTATTTTCTAGTAATGTTGATGAAAAAAAATTATGAAATAAAATATTTGCAAATGATGTGATTTTGTTGGAAAATTATATTTTGTTGAAATTAAAGAATAAGTAAATATTTCATGGTTTTGGAATACTAAAGATGGTGTTTTTATGAAATTGGGAATTTCTAGAAAATATTGGTGTTAAACATTTTATGAAATGAAATGTTTGGGAATAATGACCTACTTTGGTAATTATTAGGTGAAATAAATGTTTAAACATGTATTAGGAATTGTGGGTTTAAAATCCATCATCTCATGTATATAAACTTGTAGTATTTTGACATAAAATGTATAAACAAGTTTAAAGAAGATTTTTTTGGGTTTAAACGTAAAATAAGAAAAGTTAGAATTTTAGTCTTCAAAGTATGTGCAATTGGGACTAAAGGATATGGGTACTCTTTGAGAATAAGTCGGAGTGGGTTCCAAAACAGTGTCATATGGATAAACTTGGTCCATGGTGAGTTCAGAAGGATAAGGAACGTACGGGCACTCACGGGGCAAGTGATTGGCTAGAGAACACTATGTTCACAACGAAGCATTTGACGCGGTGATACTCCTCATCAGAGGCGATGAAATGTGAGATGCGTGAGTGGATGACGCATGAGTATCAACAACGTGTGTTTGAGAGTTAAAGCTATTAAGTAAAGTGGGGAGGTGGGACTCAGGCTCAACTTCAAACATGCTTTGAGAGAGTGGGAAATGGGAAAAATATTCCTGTAAGGGGCGTTCGTCGGCCATGACGAGAAAAATGTATTTTTTTGAATTTTTTTCAAAAGAAAAGAAGATATTTTTTTAATTTTTTTTTAGAAAATGAAGGAAAGAAAATATTTTTTGGATTTTTTTATAAAAATAAAGGAAGAAAATATTTTTGGATTTTTTGGAAGAAAAAAGTGGGAAAAATATTTGGACTCTTAAATTTTGAACGAACTCATTAAAATCCGACTACCGAAAAGGTGAATTGGACACAAACAAGTCAAAGATAAATCCTAACTAGCACATAGCCAATTTTTATGCTGAAAATTTAGTGAAAGGGTAGTTAAATTTTAATGAAGTCCGTGGGCGATAAAATCGCGGCATTTATCTTAGTGATCGTCTTTTCAAAAATGTTCTCCTAGTGGGCTAGCTAGTTGATTGATTCTAAAATTAATGATAGCTAGGGTAGCACACAATTGGTAAGAGAGTGAGTCGCGTGATGAAATCCCTTCTCGTGAATGACCGGGTGTAGGTCTTAATTGATTAATTCATCACACACATTCAAAAATAAATGCGATAGTTAAAATCAAGTAAGAGCACGTAGTCATACACCAAAATTGACTCGCTGACAGGAGAGGCGCGAGGGTTAAGAAATGTACCTCCCACAGTTTTTACACTGTGGAGTGATGAACGATTTGAGTCGACTGGGGGGAAATCTCACCTATCTCAGTCGGCCCTGAGAGTCCTACCGACTAAAGGTAGAGAGGCTTCTTGTTCTCGCCGTAGATGCCCTCTCTCTACCTTGTCCGGTTTACCTATCACTATTTTCTTCGATTATTACAAATTTAAATGACAAATAAATGGTGTCTCCAAGCACCACAATTGAAGCCAAGAATAGAATAATCCTAATACAAGCCTTCTAAAATAATGCAAAAATGGCATGAAAATGAAAAATATAAATGAATCAGAAAAGAAAATCCTCTCCAATGCTTCAAGCTCCAAAGATTGGTAACGACGCCATTTGATATAGTGAACTTTTATGTATGTCGTTGTTTAAAGCTCCTCTAATCAAAAATCTCAATTACCTACAAAAATAAAGATAAATTTAACTAAATGAACATGTAAAATATGAGATGAGTGAAAAAAGAAAAGTGAGAGCAAACAAGAGATGGGATTACAACATACATTCTAGTTAATTTAATTAAGGAGCTTTGTAAGTTTAGGACATATTATTATATGAATTCTCGAAATAGGAAAACAAATATTTTGTTTTCATTTTTAGTTCATATTTTTTTAATAAAGCCGCTGGCGTGGAGCCATATCCATAAAAGGTCAACCAATCACAGCATGCCACGTCAATCGATAATTTAAAAATAGGGACTAAAAATGAAAACAAAATGTTTGTTGTCCTATATTCATAATCAATATTATTTTCAGTCCTAAAAGTGCATAATATATTTAATTAATTAGTTCATTCAAATTAAATATCAAAAGTTAGTATCAAAATTACAAATCAACTCTCGTTGCAAATGTATTTTTAATAATAAAATTTTAGAGAATTAAATTTAACACTACTACAACTCTTGAAATGTAGATCCAAACATTATCTAACAAATCACCCGCTAGGATCGATTTGCTAAATTAGTTTAAATCATAAAAATAAGTGTAGAGCAGAAATTCAAAGAAACAATTTCACATTTTAGAAAAACCTATCTCTAGTTCGATTTAAAAAAAAAAACTAAAACTAGAATCTCGATTTTCTCTCGAAAATCATTTACCCTCTCTCGAGGTGTAAATAAAAAGTGAGAGTGCAAAGTTAATTATCACAGGAAAATTTAATTTAATTAAACTAATTCAATTCAATTAACATAAAAATTAATGGGTAATCCCACCCCTTGAAAGGGGTTTAGCCTAACATAGTATGAATCATGATAATCAAATAAAGAAGGAAATAATATAAAAATGGAAAAGAGAACAATCAAACCAAACCTCTTTGCATCCAATTGAAATCAAATCCTTGAATGAGAAGCGTTCAACCCTCCAATTGAGCATCCAAATAATTTTTAATAAAATACACACTCAATTGAATTTCTCACAAATTTAATTTCAGATTAATCACTAAAATAAAAGAAAATAAAAATTAAAATAAAAACTACTCTAAAAAAATAAAAGGTGTTTCTCTCTCAAATTTTTTCTCTAAAACCCTAGATTATCCCCCAAATGAGCTTTGGGTCGTCATTTATAGGAGGCACGTGGAGCATGGGTGCACAATTGAGAAATCGGGCTAGGGGTGCATGTGCATGGCATGAGGGTATTTTGGGGAACTTTAATTGTGCATGTGGGGGATGTGGTAGTTAGGATGAGTTGGGTGTAAAATTGGTATATGGGGTTAAATGGGTTTCAAAACACATGGGCTTTATTATTTTGTTTTATTTGGGTTTTGTTTATTGTTTGGAAGGAGAAAATCGTGTTGGAGAAGTTTAGGTTGAGAGATGATGAAATGGGTTAAGGATGGTTATGGGTCGTGTGGATTTAGGTAAAAGATGTATGGTTTTGAATGGGTCGACCCGGGTTGGGTCTTATTCGGTAATGGGGAGTTCTCGGGTTAAATGTTTGGGTTTGGTCCGAGATGAGGCTACCATGGAGGTGAGGGAAGATTAGGTTTGGGGTTGCCACGGGTTTGAATTTGTGTTGTGGGTATAGGGGTGGTTGGAACCGAGTATAGCATGAGGTTTGGAGTTTGGTTTGTTTGGATTGTTGGATATGGATATAGGCTAGAAAGGTATGGTAGGTGGGACTCGTGATGGAGTTGTGGAAATGGGTTCCGGGTTCGGGGGTTTGGTCACCGATTTTGGTTTAATCACCACCTGCTAATGGTGACAGTGGGTTGGATGTTTTGGTTATTGGAATAATGGGTATGGTTGTTTATGTGGTGAGAGAGAAAGGTGAGGTTTGGTGGGGAAGATGACGGGGTATGATTGGGTGTGGTGAGGGTGTAGGTTTGATAGGTGTGGCTTAGGAAGGTAATAGAGTGTGTGAGTGATGTGTGGGATTAGTGTGGTGTGTGTTTAATTTGTCCCCCAAAAAATAAACTATGACATAAAATAAAAATAATAATAAAAAATAAAATTAAAAACATGTAAGATAAAAATAAATAAATAAAACTAAACTAAACTAAAAATAAAAATTAAATAAGAACTCACTAAAATAAAAAATAAAACGACACACAATAAGAACTCTAATATATACAACTATGAACACGTAAATAAACACGACTCAAATAAAAGCATAAAAATAAAAATAATAAACTAAATAAAAACAAATTAAATAAAATAAAATAAAGGAAAATATAACAACTACCACTAGACCCGCAACAGTAAAATATAAAAATTACTAAAAATATATGCGTGACTCAAAACAAAATAAATTGTAAAAATTAAATGACACAACTAAAAAATCTAAAAAATCTAAAATAAAATAAAAGGGGACAAACCAAACACACACGGGGCTCGGGTGATGGGTTTGGGAAGGTCGGGGCTAGGCTAGGGTTATGGGATCGGGTATACACGCTTAGTTCCATTTGATGCGCATTTGCCTTGATTTAAGTGTTTGAACTCCACAACGTGCATTTGACCTACAAAATAAATATTAACGCGCGTAAGACCCATTTTGTTGAGAACTAGCAATTAAAAACTATCTATTCGGGGTATAAATATACACTTTTGGGTGCTTATCAGATTCCGAACACGAACTCCTTCGCTTCTTCACCGCAAACCCCAACGATGTTCAAAGTGATGAACAAACTCCCTATTGGTGCAAACAAATATCACTATAGCATATGTGAATGAAAACTCGGATCTTTGAACTCTAAGGATGTTTTTAGTCTTTGAAAACCTTAGGAAACTTGTGCAAAAAATGTATTGTATGTAAATTGTTTTTCTAGTTCTGCAACTTACTAAATTTTGAGATAAACTCGCCTTAAATAATATTGAGTCGTCGCATCATTCGAATGAGTTTTGTATGTCGCTCCAACGAAATGCACATGTCGCTCGAACAACATGTTCATCTCGCTTGAACGACCTGCAACGTCGTTTGAACCATGAAACACAAGAGTTTATGCTATACACAACTCTAAACGATCTTTATTTCAAAATAAACCAAGTTTAAACATTGTAGATGTTCTAGCAACTGGTGCATAAGAATCAAACTAATCAATTCCCTCCTCTCTCTCTCTCTCTCTCTCTCTCGTAAACCCTCTCTAGGGTTTGCATGTCATGGCCACCACTTCTTCCCTCTAACCATAATCTTCTAAACCTCCTGATCCCCCTAACCCTTGGTAGAAATCATTTGCAGATGTCCTTCAAGGATCATGCAAAACTTCAGCCATTGAAATCCAACCTATTCACAAGCATCGTGGAGAACCAACCATTTCTTTCTACCAAGACCAAGTGGAATTACTATCCAATCCTTTCAAACATGCCATTGTGGGGAAGTTTTCTAACAATAAACCCTCTATGGAATTCATTCGGAGAAACTTTGAAACCTTTGTGTTGAAATCATTGGTTAATATTGGTTTGTTGGACCATAAACATATCCTTATAAAAGTTCACTGCGAAGAAGACTTTATCAAGCTTTGGATGCGTAATCAATGGTACATAGGTAAAAGCCCAAAGCGTACTTTCAAATGGTCTCCAAGTTTTAGAATTGATTAGGAGAGTCCATTAGTTCCCGTGTGGATAAATCTTCCTGGATTACCTGTGCACTAATTTGCTAAAGAGGCACTATTTTCCATTGCTCAAGCTGCAGGTAAACCTATTAAACTTGATTCTGCTACCTCAAATGTCACCAGACCTAGTATGGCAAGGGTGTGTATTGAAATTAATGTTCTACACAATCACCCTAATAGAATATGGATTACTAATGGGGATTTAGGATTCTGGCAACCGATTGTGTATGAGTCTATTCCAAAGTATTGCGTGGGCTGACACAAACTAGGTCATGATGAAGATAATTGCCTCATTCCCAGTTCTATGGGAGTCAAATCTAAAGCAGGTATCATGAATGCCCAATATAAAGGAAAACAGATCTAGGATACTAACAAGAATGTTTTAGGTATTAAACAAGTTTACAAGGCAAAAGATCCATCGTGTAGCAAGGTGAATGTGAATATTCCAACTGGTGACACTGTATTGGTTGATCAGGGTGAGGCACTGATTAGGTACATATTCTTCATATTTATCCCCTTAATTTCGGTATTTTTATGATCCCGTGCAGTGTAAATAGCTTGGATTTGTCTCGTATTTATTATACTAACCTCTTTTGGCAAGTATTTCTTGTTTTGTGTATTTCCCATATGTTTTACAGGTATTTCATGCAAGTTAGTGCGAAAGAGAACTCAAAACAGTGAAAGAAAGCATAAAAAGGAGAGTTGAAGGGCATTTTCGTAATTTTACAGCCTTAGTCCGGAGGTGGGGCCAACTAGAAAGTTGAAGAGCTCTAAATTACAAGAACACCGGAAAAAACGGCACCTCAATCCGAGCTACGGTGAAGAAGTTATGATATTTTGAAGTTGCACGATAATGGACCGGTCCGGTCATGCGAAATCCAGGCAATTAATTATGCATTTAATCCAGTGCAACTCTTGGAAAACTTGTGCCACAAGCGAAATTTGATGCCAAATTCGTGCAACTTGGTGCTATAAAAGACCAAGCCCTACCTTATTTTCAAGAGGAGTTGAATTCTAGAGAGAGGGAGACAAATTCTAGAGAGTAGAATAGAATTTTAGAGAGAGAAAGTGAGATTTTAGAGAGTTTTCTTAGTTTTTCTTTACATAGAAATTTTCATAAACTCTAGTTTGTAAGGTTGAAGAAGAAGAATTTTTCTGGATTCAAGTTCATCTCTTTTCCCTATTGTTGAATACAAGTATCAATTTTTCATTCTCTTATTTATTCTTTACTTTATTTCCAATTTAATTCTCAATTCTTTTGCAATTTGTTAACAATGTTTGTTAGATCCATAATTCCATATATTGTTATGAATTTGCTTTCTCATAAAACCATGTTTAGTTAAGTTTTTTTAGGGTTGGGATGCATGAACCCATCCCAATGTAAATTGCTTATGTAGAAAATAGAATTTAAATTAAAAATTTGAAAGAGTCGTGCGAGACAATTTTACAACCATTGTAGATCTTTTAATCTCTCTTGCCATAGGTACTTGGGATGTTTAAGAATATGATGTGTGTAAAATTATTTATCACCGCTTTATATTTACCTTTGATTTCATATGATGCGGGCTAGTTCCCTCATATATGTAATGCTTAGGATCTATAAAGGCTGGATTCATGCAAATTTATAATTTACAATTCTAGGTTTCTATACGGTAAATTACTAGGGTTAGGAGGATTGTATTCCAGCCTACTTTCTCATTCATCTTAATTAATTTAACTTCTTTATTTACTTATTTTTTTCCCTTTTCAACCATCATCATCTTTTTCATTTTTTTCTTTAGAAGTAATAAATCAATTAAATTCTATCAACCATTCCCTGTGGATTCGATACCCAGACTCGCCACTATACTCCTTAAGAAGTGTAGTTACAAGTTTAAGTTTTTTTTTGGATTGAGGTTGGAAGCCGATAACAACGACTAGCGTATTACACGGACACTCGGTTTTTCCACTCGATCAGGCACCAGTTAATAACATTATAGAAGTTGAAGTTAAAGAGAAAAATTTACAAATAACCTGAGCAAGTGGTACAGTTCAGCTAGAACAAGAAGAGGCCCAAGTCAATGATGTTAGAAAGGTAGAAGATCAAGGAATGCATATTCAATCGAATCCTGCAATTCTGTCAAAGAATAATATAAATGATCATTCTATGGTGCAAGTCAGCCTAGAAGAAGGAGAAATTCTAGAAATAATTGGGGAGATTAAATTCAATTCAGAACTGTTTGAGACAAAGTATAACTCTGATTCTAAAAGCAATTACAAGAAAAACCATTTTGAAGATGTAAAAAATGGAAGTTCAGATTCTGAAGATGAAAGGGTTAAGACTACTCCCATTATTGAGGAATTAAAGAAATTTTCTAATTTACTGAATGAAAAAATGAATTCGAATAAGAAACACGTGGAAATCCAGTTGAGGAATCAAAAGGAATTTCAAAATGAAGATCAAGAGTTTACTGTTGTCAGAAAGAAGAAAAGAGCATCTAGAAAGCAGTCTACTCTAGTTACTGGTAACAAAACGAACACAAGTGCAAATGCTCAAATTTCTACTTCAGTCTCTTGCCAAAAATCCAATGAGTAGTTCTCTTATCTGGAATACTAGAGGGGTGGGCAATAAGCCTACAGAAAGAAGAATAAAAAATCTTAGTAAGTACCACAATTTATCATTTCTGACAATCTTAAAACCTGTGATAAGTGAGGATAAGATAGATGATTTTAGAGTTTCTATAAATTTTGATGGTAGTTCTTTTAACTCTTTTAATAAAATATGGTGTTTCTGGAGGCATGGCATATTATGAAATTTGGTGAATGATTACAATCAAAGCATGTTACTTAAAGTATCTCACCCTCTTCTTGCCAATTGTATAATGCTGCAGATTGTCTATGCTAAATGCAATAGACTAGAGAGGCTTCCTCTTTGGGAGACAATAAATGTTATCTCAAACTTATGTGAAAATATTCCTCTAATGGTTGCTGGTTACTTCAATATAGTGTGTAAGGCAGAGGAGAAATCAAAAGGTATACCTATAGATCTAGATGCAGCAGCTGATTTTAATGAATGTATACATGATAGTCATCTGGTGGACATGGGGTTATTTGGTTCAAAGTTTACTTGGCAAAGAAATACTAATGGAACTTTGGTTTTAGAAATACTTGACAAAGGTCTTATTAACTCTTCATGACTTCATTCATTCCCTTAATCTTCCCTTAAACACCTGCATAAAAGTTGTTTTGATCATAGCCCTCTTCTTATTTCTATCCCTAATCCTAATAATTCAATTATAAAGCCTTTCAAGTTTCTCAATTTTTGGGCTTCTCACGATTCATTCAAGCAGGTTGTTTCAAACAGTTGGGCTCTTCCATCCTCTGGTAGACCCTTATAAGTGTTTGCATCGAAATTGAAAAGACTTAGAAGTACTATAAGTTTTTGGAGTAGACAAACCTTCAAAGATATATTTCAGCATTCTATAGAGCTAGAAGATAAAGTATCTGGGGCAGATATTTATTTTGAAGAAGATCCATCTACTGAAAAGAGGGAGGCTCTTAATAAATCTAAAGATGAATTGAATGCAGCCGTGGTTATAGAGGAAATTTTTTGGTTTCAGAAATCTAAAAGTGAATGGATTAAAGATGGAGACAGAAATACTAAATACTATCACGACTTGGTTAAGCAGAATAGAAGGCAATCTTGGATTCATATCATCAAAAATGAAGATGGAAATACTGTGGAGTCCTCTGAAAACATTTCTAATAATTTTCAATCTTATTTTCAATCTTTATTTTCTGCAGGTACCTCCAACTCATATGAGGTGATTGATCATATTCCTTCTTTGGTGTCTACTGATATGAATGAGGCCTTAGAGAAAATGCCAGATGAAAAAGAGATATTAGAAGCTGTTAGGAGCATGAATTCAAACAGTTCTGCTGGTTCAGATGGTTATAACAACTATTTTTATGTTCAGAGTTGGGATATCATTAAGTCAAACCTTGTTGCTGCAGTTCAATCCTTATTTGTAGGTGCAGACCTTCCTAAATCTTGGGGATCATCTCTCATCTACCTCATTCCAAAAATTCCCAACCCTTCTACTTGCAAGGACTATAGGTTAATTAGTCTTTGCAATGTATGTTATAAAATCTTCTACAAAATTCTCAATTCTAGACTATCCTCATTCCTTCCCAATCTCATATCTCCATTTCAATCAGGCTTTGTTAAGAATAGGAGCATCCTGGATAATATTCTTCTGAGTTAAGAGATGTTGCAGCTTCTGGATAGAAAGAACCAAGGTGGTAATGTGTTGTGGAAGATTAACATAAACAAAGCTTATAATAGGATCTCATGGATGTTTTTGCTAAAGACTTTAAGGAAGTTTGGATTCTCTGAAGTTATGATGGATTTGGTGTGGAGGTGCATATCTTCTTCTTGGTTCTCTATAGTGGTGAATGGTCAGGCTAGAGGTTCTTTTAAGCCGTCCAGAGGGCTTAATTAGGGTGACCCATTGTCCCCTAGCCTTTTTATTTTAGCCTCTGAATCTCTTAGCAGAGGTCTTGATCAGATGATGATAGATGGTTCCATAAAACCCTTTTCTCATCGTAGAGGATGTAATCTAATTATCCATCTCAATTTTTCTGATGACTTAATTATTTTCACATATGGATCTAAGAGAAGTCTGTCTAATTTAATGGAATTCCTCAATATATACCAGTTCCAATCAGGCCAAGAAATCTGTAAGGACAAGAGCAATTTTTTCATGAGCAACAAAGTGCAGAGAAGATGTTAAAAGAATGTAGCAGAGGTTACAGGTTTCAAGCAAGAAAAAAGTACTTTTAAATA